>PQXP01000208.1:0-45512 GCA_002973495.1 Apiotrichum akiyoshidainum | reverse complement strand
CCCCCCCTCGCTCCCCCCTCCCTTTTGCAGTCTCAGAGTCTCAGAGCCGCAGTCCCACGTCGCACCTGATGGCACATGCGCACATGGCATGTGATGGCATGGACTGAGCGTGTGAGCGGCTCGGCTCGGCAAGTTGTTGCACGCTGCATGCCATGGTGCCAGAGGTGTGGGTGTGTACTGTGGTCGCTGTCACTCGGGTGCTTGCAACCACCAAAGTAGTGTGTTGAATGGTTTTCCTTCCACATCCACACTCTGTCCCTTTGCCAGTCCCTCTTGTCCCTTGGCCGTATCCTTCCCAGTCACTGTCCTTCCCCACTCCCCATCTCGCTTCTCCACCATTCCCACCTTTGCAGCAGCGACGACAACGACAACGACAACGACAACGACAACGACAACAGCATCAACAGGAGGGAGTCGAGGTCGCACCAGCACCACCACCAGTGCACGCACCGGAAACATCCTATCCTCTCCCTCCTTTCTGCTCTATTCGGCTCTCGTTGACGGCATCATCCCATCCCTCTCCCCTTCCAAACCATCAGCGAGCCCACGCACTCCCACTCCCCCTCCCACCCCCTCCCCTTGGCAGCCTAAACAAGCTTTGGCAAAGACATCAACTAACTATCAGCCATGTCCGACTACGCACACCATCTACCCGCTGCAATGGAAAAGCGCCGGTCAACAGGAACATCCGACGCCTTGCAGTACTACTGGTCAGAGTCGGCGGGGGAACGATCAGCCTCCCTCTCCTCATCCCTCGGCATGAGCCCCCTCGACTCGTCACCACAACCAGGCATCCCAAGCTCCCCCTACACTCTATCACCACACCCTGTTCTCCACGAGGCAAAGTCGTCCATCTCCCTTCGCGAGCTCGTCCAGCAGGAGGCCCAGCAGCAGCAACATCACGCCCACCACTACCCTCTCGGACGAGACCCGCCGATCATCCTCGAGCAAGGCGACCTCCTTCCCTACAATACGCCTCGCAACCCGGACACGGCTTCGGCTGCAGGACCTAGCAACCGCCGCATCCACCTCGTCTCCTACTCCAACGACAGTATGAGCGCCATCGCTTCTCAGCCCTCTGTTCCTTCGTCCCTCCACGACATGACACCCCCCAGCCCGTCCTCGAGCCATTCCGCCGAGAGCGAATACTCGCTCGTCGACGATGACATGCCGCCGCCGCCGAGACGACGATTGCCTAACCCACCAACAGTGCGTCGTGTTAGTCCCCAGCATCAGGCGCACCGTCAAGGCATGGTGGATCCCGACCGCAACCTAGGCGTGTTGCTCGACCCGAGTTTTGATGAGTGGGCACACCAACGCGCATTCGACTTGCCGGCACCACAGTCCTCTGGGCCCATCAGCCCGCCGTTGATGTCTCCCACAGAGGTCTGGTCCACGCCAACGCAGGCCCAGTTTGAGCGATCCATACACATCACCCCGAGCGGTTGGTCCGCGCGCTCATCCTCCCACGCGGAGCAGGACCGCACACCTCGCAACAGCGTTCCTCTGTCCATCAACCCACCGCGCGCGGACATGAAGATCGATGCGTCGCAGGTACTCACTCCCCAGAGTGGTCGGTTATTATTTGTCGCGCCGCCAGATGTGTCTCGCCGCAGCTTGGACGACCTGCAACGCGACATTACCGGTCTGGGACTTGACACCCCTCGAGGAGCGCGTGGCGCACGCGTTGGGCTCAGCGTCAACAGCTCGACCCCCATGTCGTTAGATGAGCCCGATACGCCACACAGCGCACCGGCGCACAAGACCACCTTTGACACTCAGATTAATGGTGACAAGGGGCGCGTGCGCCCCACCTCTCTTCTTCCTCCCCCAACAACTCCTCTGGGGTCTTCGCAAGACACATTCTTTGACCACCGTGTGCCGTCGCGCACCGGTTCTCCGCTCAGCATCCGGCGCTCCCCCGAGCCTCCTCCCAAGAGCGAGCTCCGCAGGGCGTGAGTTGCTCGATACTTTTCTCATACTGACGCGATCCAGCTCCCCCACACCCCCGCCGCCGATCAAGGCGACTGCCGTTGACACGCTAGTTGCATCCCCAACGCAGGTCGCCCCCCAGCCGACGACACCTCCTCTTCCAACGATCATTAACACCCCACACACACCTGAACCCCCGAACCGCGCAGGAACCGCACCATTGCCTTCTTCGGCCCGCAGCCTAGGGGACCGCCGCACGCGTTCCACATCGCCGCCCCCTCCGATGGGCAAGTCGAACACCATCCAGGACCTCACCAACATGCTTGGCGGCGCGATTGACGAGATTGGGCTCATGGACTCGCGGGACATGCCCCCACCGACTGTGGGCGAGCCGTTAAAGGCGCGTTCGAGCTCCAAACCGCTGCAGCTTCACAACCTGCCGCCCAGGTCGACTTCGTCTCACAATAGCACCCCCGCGTCGGTCACCCCTGTGTCGCACGATTCGGCCTCGCTGTCACCAACCATGCCAATGTTCACACCGCCGGCGCACAACCGCGCGCCTGGGTCCCAGGGGTCGATCGGCATGTCCTTTACCAGCAGCCCCGCCATGCAGGGCAGCGGACGGTCAAACGTGTCAAGGCACGTTCGCAAGGCGTCTTCCATCCTGTCGCTCCGCTCCAGCAACTACTCGGCCGTTGGCTCGCCCACAATCCCTACGTTCTCGGCCACGGGCGCGACGACGCTCCCCTCGGCGGTGCTGTATGGAAACATCAAGGCGCTCAAGACGTCGGCCGAGCGTGCGCGTGCCTACTCGCGCAGCTTGCAGGAGCTGGCCCGTGCAGACTCTGGTTTACGGGAGATGTGCATCAACATTCGTGAGTCTACACATGCAATCCCTGCTCACGCAATTAGAGAAGGGATCCGGCCACCCGTTGTCTCGTTCTAAACAAGGGATGGCTCAGCTTGGCATTGGGGCCCCAGGTGGCATGCAGATGGGTCTCAGCCCTCCTGCCCCGCGCAACGTGTCTGCAGGCTCAGAGTTCCCCATGCGCCCCGACGCGTACTCGGCGCGCGAGATTGCGGTCCGCACACTAGAGCCTGCCGACGACCCCAGCGCCCTCCCGCCGAACCTGCCTTATCCTGCGCTGCAGCTGTCAAGCGGTATCAAGACGTCAGGCTCGATGCAGAGCATGCAGAGCGTCGCAAGCACAACGTCAAGCCGTCGCCCGGGCTTCCTCTCAGCGTTCGGTCGTCTCAAAAAAGACAAGGAGAACACGAGCCTCGGCCCCCCGACTGGCTCGCTCCACAGCGTCAAGGAGCCGCCGTCGGCTATGAGGCGGGACACGCGCAGCTCGACCGGCTCGCGGCGCAACTCGGAGGACCTGCCAGACGCGAGCCCAGGGGTGCGCGTGCAGCCCGGGATGGCGATTCCCCGCGGTCCCCGTGGACCGGAAAGCCCATCAATGATCCGCTCCAGCCTCGACACCCCACCGCCCCGCCCCCTCATGGGCCACCAGGCGCGCTCCAGTCTCGAGACCCCTCCCCGTCCGCTCATGACGCACCAGCCCGGCCGCGCCAGCCTGGACTCGAGCGCGAGCGTGGGCTCGCCGAGCCGTCTCGGCCTCTCTGGACCCCGTCCGATGAACAACAACATTGTTCCTTCTCCGCTCGCACGCCAGGACGCGCTCCAGCCCAACGAGGAAGAAATCCGCCAGTTCAGCGACCTCATCCCGCAGGCCGAGCGCGCCGTTGCTCGCGTCTATCTCCAGCGCTACGGCGAGATGAGCTTTGCCATGACGTGAGTGGCTTCCGCTGGGCAATTGATGCCGAATGCCATACAACTGAATATGCTCTTGGACTCCCTTATTCCAGAGACGACAAAGGCTGACTCGCTAGCGCGTACCTCGAGGACGAGAAGAAAGGCACGCTGATGCGCGCGTAGGCGCATTCACGGCACGGCGGCGGATGTCTCTCGGATGCTGAATTGGTGGGCAGGTACCCATAAACAGGATAGGAGAGGAAGAGAACGAGCCGAGCAGGAGATGAAGAGCGAGGGGGAGGGGAGAGAAGGAGATATACGAGTATCGTGATCAGGAAGGAGACTGGAGGTCTCATTCTACATTTATTTTTTCTTTTGTTTATTCTTGTCGGCGATAATGTCATATAGGGCCGCAGTGCCGCCGCGTATGCGCCGGAGCGAGCATGTGGATGTGGATGTATGCGAGGTGATGGTGTGCCGATGCTCGGAACAAGAGCAAGAGAACAAGAGATGGGAGACTACGAAATACTGATACGCGCACGCAAGTCATGTTCCAGCTTGGCTGCTGGTTGACGTTGCCTGACCATTGTTCCTGCTGTTCTGTTCTCAGATCTCAGACTACAAGGTCCGTGCAGCGCTCAGCACTATTTTGCGGGCGTCGCAAGTCGTACGTGACGCAGGTAGTTCGACACGGCCAATGAATGGGGCCGATCTCGCCCAGGCCGGGCGTTGCGATGTGGCCCGACTGTGCGGCGGGCGACGTGGTGCCCGCGAACAGCACTGACGACTTCGCCGGGGGGCAGATCGGAGGAACAGAACACTAGTGTACGCCTCCGCCTGCTGCTTTCACACTCGCGGGGCAGCGTACAAGCGCCAAGGACGCTGTGCTGTTGTGCATGCAAGCATGCAAGAGTCGTGGGATCTGCATGGTTGCTGGCGAAGGTGGAGCTCAAGGACAATAGAGGGACGTGACGGGCGTGAGCGGAGGACAGGGGAGGCAGTTTAAGAGCCGCAGGGACGGCAAGGGATGACGGCCAACACGGACCTGTCGGGAGAGCGTGGAGAACCGCGGCTGGCAGTTGCACAGTACTCGTACAGTGAGGGGAGGTATCATTGTGCGGGCCTTGTATCTGGCAGAGCAGAGGAGAGCTGGAGGACGGCTGCAGCAGCACGACATGCGTTCCAGTACGAGAAGTCACGAATCTTCGGGCTGCCCTCGCCTCGGAGCAGAAAGACTGACGAACGGAGTGGCGCCGCCAGGTTGCCCCACAATGGCAGCAACCGCCCCCATCCCCCATCGCTCTGCGCTGCACGTCTCAGGCTTCCAGGCTTCCCAGAGTGGGTGGGCCAAGCCACCGGCAGCACCCAGGCTCGCTGGCTGGCGGGCGGCGGCGTACTGGCGTTTGTGAGGCGTCAGGCGTCCCTCGTGCGTCATGTCGCGCACCGCGGCACTGCACGCCGCACACTGCGCACCTCGATGGCCTTGGTCTTGGACAGGAGATGGAGCGAGCACGGATCTCGCCGGCTTGCTGGCTTGCTGGGCTGCTGCACTTGCTCGCCTGGACTCGTGGTGTTACATGTACAGAACATCGGCATTGCTTTGCTTCTCGCTCTTCATCTCCTCTCTCCCACCTCTGCAGCTTGCATACTTGCGCTCATCTCTCGAAGGAGACAAACGATAACGACGACGACCAGGCTGAACCAACGACTGAACGACAGATCGAGGTCTTGCGACGAACAAACGACCACACTGCGACTCTTCCACGACAGTTGTACACTTTCTCAGCGAGGCTGACAGAGCTTTACGACGCGTACAACATCCAGACGACTTACGACATACGAGGCTGCAGACAAGAACGGCTTCACGAGCGCTTATCATAGGTCCTATCTTACGACTATCCCGACCAACGTCCGTAGACATCAGGCGCTTGGACAGCCCGCCACGACCGCCAGAATCAGAACCAGATTCACCCTCGAGATCCTAGAACCGAGAGCAGGACTCTGAACACAGAAGAAAGACCCCAGAGAAGGGCTCTCTCCCATTTCATCACATACAACTTCACCACCGCTCGATTGCGTCCTTCCGGAGCCCTTCGCCAACCTTACTTTTCCTCCATGTCCGCAATGACCCCGCTCCGCTCTCCCTCTCCCGCCTCCCTCGCCTCTGTGTCCGAAGGCGGCCCGGATAGGTATCCGCTAGACGAGGACGACGCCTTTGAGACTGGATCCTACGAGCCCATGGCTCGCAGCTACAACGAGCGGCTCCTCGAGAGCCTCGGCGGCAGCAGTCGGCCGCCACTGCGCGAGGCAGTCTTGACAGAGCGCCACAGCAGCCTCAACCACGAAGGTGTCGACATGGACGAGAACCCCAGCGACGACGAGTTCAACATCAACACGAGCAACAACGACAATGCCACGCAGCTGGACCTGGATATGGACCAGCTTTCTCCGGCCGCGTCACGCCGCCTTTCACCGCTCGTCACAGACCACTCTCCCCGTGGCAGCGTCCGCGAGCGCGACTTTGCTCCGCTCCCATCTGAGCGCGGCGATACTGCCGGGGGCTCGCGCGACCGCCGCTATTCCCTCTCGCACCTGCATGGATCCCCGGGCCGGTCCTACGGGTACCATGCAACAGGGTACGGCTCGCATGGGCGCCAGGGCGGACACGGCTACACGCAGAGCATGAGTGTGAACGCCTCCGCAGGAGCCAGCCCCGCGCCGATGGAACGCGACGCGAGCCGCACCAGCCGGACAAGCAGAAACAGTGGCAGCCAGCGCCGCAGCATTTACGGCAGTCCAATCATGGCGGAGCGCGAGTCACCCAGCCACGTACACTCGTACTCGCAAGGCCATCTCTACGAGAACAGACACACGTCCCCGTACGTGCAGCAGGCCCTCGGGGCCTCGTCGGTCCCCCACGGGTCGCCCCGTCCAGGCATGCCCCGCTCCGTGTCCTACTCTGTCCACTCGGCACATTCGGCGGCGGCAGCTGCACAGCCCTCCCACTCCCGTGCCCACAGCACCGTTGGCTCCCTCGTCGGCTCGCACGTTGCAACTCCTCACTACCGGCCCCGCACCACCTCCCGCCCCATCTACCCCCATGACATCAAGCTCGACTTTGACACCCGCCGCCACAGCCACTACCGCGACGACACCTGGGACGACGACGAGTTTGACGATTACGACGTCGACGTCGTCGACGACAAGGTGTGGACCGAGGGCGACTTTGAGCTGGTCAGCGCCGACCGCGTCCGTTTCCGGATACCAAGCTACTACCTGTTTGCCTCGAGGTGAGTCACAAAAGCTGAGAAAAGTTGCAGGACGGCTAACCCTCAGTGCTGTCTTCCGGGAGACAACGGCCCTCGGTGAGGTCGGTATAGACCACGGCGCTCGCCTCCCGTCGCGGCGGTACGTCCACTTCAGCGACGAGGGCGAGTCTGCGGCTGTGCTGCGTCTCTTCCTCGAGTTTATCGTGTACGCCAAGCTCGATGTCCCCGACGACGGCACGACGCTCGTAGGCCTCGCCACCGTCAAGGACCTCGTCACGTTCCTGAAAAAGTGGGAGTGCACTGGCACGCTACAACTCTTCCTCGTCGTTCTCCGCGAGGCAGTGCGCGCTCCCTCGAATGTCTCGCCTCTTGCCGCATTTATTGCTGGTGCCACTGCTGGCGACGCCTTCACCTGCAGTGTAGCGCTCGACATCACGGACTGGAGCTGGCGCATGATGGACCGCCACAACCTCCCCGCTGCCCCCGATGCCAACGTCTTTGACCCGCACCACATGCCGGTGGCTGTCTGGCAGCTCATTCCGCCCATGTACACCTGGGCACTCACAACTGCGTGGACAGGAACAGACGACCATCTCGTGAGTAGGCGGAGACGAGTGCAAGGCAGTGCAAGCTAACGATGCAGCCCGGCGGAAAGAGCAGCGCCCGTTCCGGTGCGACGAGTGGCGTTGCCAACGCACGGAACAGCTTCCACGCCGCAGCCTCCGACCGCATCTCGGACTCGGCCTCCCATTGCGAGTCTGTTTTAGACAAAAAGGTGCACGCCTGGCAGCAGTGGCTGTAAAGGTGAGGAGAGCTCTGGAAGCCGTCCCACACTTGGCGTAATGTTCGAATAATCCCATTTAATGGAGAAAATTAACGAAGTTGTGATTCACCCATCTGTCCATTTGCCTATATCCCCATCCCCTGTCCGTCTCCATCTCTTAGGCGATCCGTTACAAGGTGCTGCCCCTCCCGTTCTGCTAGACCACGATACGCCATTGTTTAGTAATGAACCAACCCCAACTGGGGACGACTCCATTGATCCCCTTCGTGTTGCAACTTCAGAGGACCCAGGAGGTTCATCTCTACCTTGCCGTTCGATCAACAAGAGTAGTCCGTCCTAAACGGAGGTATAGAGCTCTCGAGAACGATAAACGACGGCCGGACCGGCCTCCTCGACCGTCCGAACCGAGAAAACATCGGCCACTTAGCTCAGTTGGTTAGAGCGTATGCTTAACAGTCGAAGACTCTTACGCATAAGGTCGGCGGTTCGACCCCGCCAGAGGTCATGGTCCAGCTCTCAGAGCTGGAGATTCACTTTTTGGATCCCAAAGGTGGTAGAATGAGGGAGTAAGGGTTGAGGACAGACAAGGGCAAGAGTGGTTGTCGATCGTGGCAGCCACTACGCCTTCCACAGCAGTGAGCGACTGAGGAGCGGCTCACGTTTTATACCATGAACCGCAACGACACGCGGTACAGACTCTCTTTTACCAAGCCTATTGCTCAATGCTCATCCAAGCTGGTTGTCGACGAGCAAGAAAAGTTGCAGACAAATCGGGCTGCAGGGGTGCTGGGGGCGCCAAATATTACATAACCTGAGCGCTCCGTTCATCTCCGCGGAGTGGAGGCGCCGACATCGGCCTGTGTCTGAGCCGAAACATGCAGAGATAAAAGTTGGCATGTCACCGGCTTCGTGTTGTCCTCTCACCGTCTCCGACCGTCCGACCCACCACCACCATGATCCCCGTTCTTGCGCGCTCGGCGTGCGCACGCATGGGGCTCTCGCCGCTGTCGCGCGGCCTGTTGCGTGCCGCCCGTGTCCAGCGTGCGATCTCGGCGTCGCGTCTCGCGTCCACCTCGTCTCCGGCTTCTTCGTCCTCCGCTTCTGTTGCCGCTCCATCGGCTCCCATCCCCGAGGCACCCGTCTCCGCCCCCGCCACCTTCTCGTTTGTTGACCGTCTCCCCAAGTGGCTCAACCCTGCCAAGCCGTACCTCCGTCTCCTCCGCCTCGACAAACCGACCGGCGCCATCCTGCTCTTCTGGCCCGGCGCATGGAGCATCACCATGGCGTGCACATATCTCTCGGCCCCCATCACGACATGTCTCTGGTACATTGGCCTCTTCGGCGTTGGATCCGTCGTCATGCGCGGCGCAGGCTGCATCATCAACGACATGTGGGACTCGAAGATGGACGCTGCTGTTGGTGAGTAGAGAGCAGAGTGTGCCTAGCCTCTTTCTCTTCTGCTGTTGCACCTGGTCGTTTAGCAGAAAGACACGCAAAACGTCGAAGCTGACACACGCAGAGCGCACAAAGGACCGGCCGATCGCCTCGGGCGAGATCTCGCACAAGGGCGCGCTCGCGTTCCTCTCGACACAGATGGCACTTGGTCTCGCGATCCTCACTCAGCTCAACCCGTACAGCATCGCCCTCGGTGCCGCCAGTCTTCCCCTTGTCGTCATCTACCCCTTCATGAAGCGTGTGACCTTTTACCCGCAGGTCGTTCTCGGTGAGTCGCTGTGAGCGGCAGTGGCAGTGGCGAAACTCGGCGTTGAACAGTCTGGTACGCGGTTGAACACGTTCCACTCAGCCGCATTACAAGAGCCAGAGCAGCCGCTGACATCCAGGTCTCTGCTTTGAGTGGGGCGCGCTCCTGGGCTGGGCCGCTGTGGCGGGCACCGTGAACTGGGCCGTGTGCGCGCCGCTGTACATTGGTTCGGCCATCTACTGCGTCGCGTACGACACAATCTACGCCCACCAGGACAAGCTCGACGACGTCAACGTCGGCGTCAAGAGCACGGCGCTCGCGTGGGGCGACAACTCGAAGCCCATCATCGGCAGCCTGTATGCGACGTTTGTTGGCTGTCTCGCTGTCGCCGGCCACGCAATGGGCGCCGGCCCGCTCTACTACGCCATCTCGGTCATGGGCGGCGCGGCCCACCTCGCGTGGCAGGTCATCACCGTCAACCTCGACAGCCGCCCCGACTGCTGGGCAAAGTTTGTCAGCAACGGATACGTGACGGGCCCCATCATCTGGGCGGGCATGTTCGCAGACTACCTCCACCAGGTGAGTTATGCGACCTCGGTTGATAGCTGACAGATAACAGGTCGTCCTCCCTATGATTGGATAGATAATGAGTTTGGCAGCGCGCTGACATGCATCTTGGGTTTCAGAAGCGACTGGGGACAGAGGTTAGCTGAAAGTGGGGTGTGATATGCTGTCTGGCGAGAGCAGCGAGATGATGGTACGGTATCGGGAGGCGTTCTGGCATGGAATGCTGACAACGACTCTCGGACAGGGATGCTAGAATTTCATGACATGAACTGTTTGATTGTATTGACATGCTGATGGGATGAGGCGGGGTACCGCGTGCAGGGTTGTGGTGGTGTACAATACGTGCGAAGCTACTAGTTGTGTGTGGTATGAATGAGAGAGGCAGAATGAGGGTGGGAAGAGGGAGCTCTGCCACGAGCCGACGCGCATCGCGGGACGGACGGTCGCAACAGTTCTATCAGTTGCGCCGGCCGCCCTGGAGATGGTTGTTGATCGCAGCGCGGACGTTGCCAGGACCAGGGCCGGGCGGGGGCCTGCCACCAGGGGGTGGGCGGTTGGGTTTCTTCTTCTTCATAAATAATACGTCCTCTGCAGCGGGACGCGGGCGAGGCGGAGGCAGGGGCTGAGGGCGTAATGGGCCCGGGGCAGAGTTGGCGCCGGGCGTGGGGCGCGAGTTCATGCCGCCAGGACCGTGGATAGGGGGAACAGGGGGGCGCGAGTTCATACCTCCCGGGCCGTGAATGGGAGGTGGTGGGGGACGCGCGCCACGAGAGTCACGAGAGTCACGAGAGTCACGAGAGTCTCGGGGCTCACGCGAGTCGCGGGAGTCGCGACGGTCATCGCGAGGCGGACCCGGTGGCGGTGGTCCGGGCGGAGGGGGTGGAGGAGACGCAGAGGGCGAGCGCGGGCGGGAACGGGGACCGGGGCCGGACCCGTTGCTCGCGTGCGACCGCACAGGCACCGGTGCGACAGGCATGCGGTCTCCGTTGGTAGCCTTTGCACGCTTCTCGGGGTGCGGCTCCGGCGACGAGGTCATGTGGCGCTTAGTCGGCGACGTCGGGAGTGTACCGACGACGGGAATAATGCTGCTTGACGGCTCTGGTGTCACAGCGCGTCGCTTGCGCACTGGCTCGTTCTTCTTCGGCAGGAAGGTGTCCTGGCGGTACTGTCTGTCAGCAGGTGCGGGAACCCAGTGGCACCTACTTTGATCAAAAAGTCGCGGTTGCGGGCGTCACGGACAATGTCGGTCCACTGCGAGTTTGAGCGCTCGAGTGTCGCGGCATTGCCAATGACGAAGAGCGAGCTCTTGGCACGCGTAAGAGCAACGTTCATACGGCGGAAGTCCTTCAAGAAACCAATGCTAGTGAGATTCGGGCCGGAACGGACACACGAGAGGATAATAATGTCCTTCTCCTGGCCCTGGAAACCGTCGACCGTGTTGAAGCTGATGTCAGTCTTTGCAGGTAGTGCTGCAAACTCACTCAATGGTGTCGAGAATATCACGGCCGAATGCGTCGGTGAAGTGGCGCTTCAGCTCAAAGAGCTGCTCCTTGTACATGGTAATGACACCAATGCGCATGGTAAAGTTGACATCGCCGCCAAACTGACGGTCGAGGTTGCGGTAGAGGTCGACCGCGACGCGGGCCTCGTCGGCGTTCTTGGTCGAGGTGCCCGCGCGCGTTTCGACACCGTCGACGTCAAAGAAGCGGTACGGGCCAAACGCGTCGCGCTTGTGCCACACTGCCGCAGTCTTCTGCGCCATGTTCGGACCATCCTTGAGTCGCCCCTGGTAGAAGATCTTGGAGGGCAGCTCGGAGATGTCGGGGTGCATACGGTATTGGATGCTGCAGAGTTAGCACAACAAAGAAGCGGAAACTCACCTCAGGAGGTGCATGTGCGAGCCGCGGTTCTCGGCGATGCGCACAAACAGACTGCGGTTGAACTGGTTCTGCTCCGCCTCGACGCTGAACGTCGTGGGAGGAAGCTGATTAGGGTCTGTTGTCAGCTTCCGATTGAAGAACTGAGCTTACCTCCAACCATGATGCACCGCTGACAGCCATACTTGAGGGGGATGAGACAGCTCATCTCGATTGCCTGCGCGGCTTCATCAATGATGACCGTGTCGAAGGTGTACTGGTTGAGGACGTCCTGGCCAGCACCGGAGAGGGTGGCGCAGACGATATCCGCCTCCTTGAGGACCGTCTCGCGCGCGGCACGGCGCGCTCCGTCCAAGTGACGTGTAGCATCACGCGCCGCATCCTTGGCCTTGGACGACTGCTGACCGAGTTTGGTACGCTTCGTGTTGAGAGAGTGATACTCTGTCTCGAGCTTGCGGCGAAGCTCGTCGTTGCCTTGGACCTTTGCGATCTGGTCCTGCTTCTCTTTGAGGCTCTTCTTGACCTCCTCGAGTTCGGCCTGGATACGCGCCAGCTCGGTGCCCGTGTCCTTGCCGCCGCTCTGGCTGTTGACGCGCGCCTCGACGATATTGTCGAGCGAAATATCCTTGACGGCGACGTTGACGGATGACTCCACACCGATACGCACAATGTTGGGCGAGATACGCTGGCCGTTGGCGCCAGGAACGCCGTCCATGAGACGCTTACACACTTCGTCGATGGCAGCGTTACTAGGCGCACAAACAAGAAGCTTGGCCTTTTGCGGCATCTGGCCGTTGACAGGGACGAACGACTTGCGCTCGGAGAGAAACTTGCCGACAAGACCGCTGATTGTCTTGGTCTTACCGGTACCAGGAGGACTACGATCAGCATCATTCGCGGCAGCTCACTTACCCCTGGATGAGGGCAAAGCCCTTGCTTCCGAGCGAGCCGATAATCGCCTTGGCCTGCGGCTCGTTGACATTATAGGTGCGCATCGCGGCGCGCATGTCGTCATCAGAGATGCGGGGGGCCGCTGCGCTGCGTGCGTTGAGGATGTCCTGAAGGAGGAAGTCATCATAGTATGGGAGACCCTTGAGTGAGGCGTACTCGCGGAGCGCTGTGCTCAGCCTATCTTGTCAGCTAACCCCATTCGTCGAAGTTGGTGCTTGATTGCTCACGAGGCGTGCTTGCGCAGCTGCAGCTTGGTCTTGTGCTGGATACCCGTCTGGTCCATATTGTTAAGAATACGAAGCTTGACGGCCGTCTCCTTAAACTTGCGGCTGTACTTTTGCACCTTTGCAAAGATGGGCTTGGCGCCCTCACGCTTGATGGTGACAATGTCCGTCTCATTGAGGGACCACATCGCGGGGACGTTCGGGATTGTAACGTCCATGTCGACAAAGTCGTCCTCGTAGCCGCGGCAGGTCACTTCAACAATAACGGTTGGCGTGTTGTTGACGTCCTTGACAAACTGCGCCCAGAGCTCCTGGAGGAAGAGCGGCTGCATGACACGCTCGTACTCCTGCGCGCCATTGAAGGTGATCGGTACCTTGCGGAGCTGGCCGAGCTCGGCAGCGACCTTGGCGGGGTACGGCGGGCGGGGCGACTGCGACTCGGGGTCCCAGGCGAGCACAAATCGATGCAGCGGGGTGACGTCGGGGCGGAGACGCATCTTTGTGTAGTGCGCCTTGCGACGCGCGTTCTCGCGCTCGCGGATCACGTCTCCGTAGTTCGGGCCACCAAGGACCTTTATCGAGCGGCGTTCCGGCATGACGGGGCGGGCGGGCTTCGGCGCCGCCTTCTGCTTGTTGATCAGTGCACCTATGCCCTTGTTCTCCTCGTCCGAGTCGGACTCGCTGGAGCTCGTGTCCGAGCTGGCCTCGGGGACGGGTGCCTTTGCTGGAGGCTTGGGCGGTCCAGTGTAGGCACCAAGACCAGTGCCGAGTGTTGACGCGGCAGGGAGGCGGGGAGTCGCGTCCGCCATCCTCTTCTTCTCCCGCTGGCCCTGCTTGTGCATCGCCTCGATGTCCTTCATAAAGTTGGAGGAGAACTTGGACTTTGGAGCGGCCGGCTTGGGCGGGAACCTCGACGGGCCGAGGCTGATGTGCAAGTTGCTTGATGGCTTGGCCTTGACCACCGACACAGGTGCTGTCTTCTTGAAGTTGGCCTGAGCCTGGGCGCGGCGCTCGAGAATGTCGAGGTCGCCGGCGGAGAGGTCGTCGAGTAACGTGTCGTCTTCAAAGTCTTCCAAGGTCATCTGGCGGGGCTTGGGCTTGGGTGCAGGCTTGGGCTCGGCGGGCGCAGCGACGTACTTGCCGCCAGCCTTCTTCATCATCATCGCAAAGGCATCCTTCTTGGCCGGCTCTGCTGCGGGACGCTTCTGAAGCGACGGCTTGACAACCGCGGACGGGGGCGGCGTCGGCGTGGCAGTAGTTGACCGGAGAGCGGGTGTCGATTTAGAGCTCGGGGCCGTGCTCTTGATAACTCGAATCTCCTCCTCCTCACGAAGCGGAAGGTCGAAGCCCTCGAGAAGTTCAGAAAGTTCAGACAGCAGGTCGTCCGAGAGACGGCAATTGTAGCTGTTTCCTGCACGGCGACAGAACTTGTCGAGCTCTGTGAGCGTGGTGACGAGCGTAGAACCCTCTACCAGTTCGGGCTGGGACTTTTCGATGCGGCCCAGAATCGTCTTGACGAGCTCATACGTCTGGTGGAGCGTTTCGGCGCTGAGAGTTAGCACACCAACACCAGACTCGACTCACTCAGTCAGTCGCAGCCAGAGCACCAGGTCGGCGAGGACGACCTCGAGCTTGGCGACAAGCTTCTTGCCCACGCGCGACATCTTGGCCGACTGGCCGCTCTCCTCTGGGGCAGTCGCGGTGCGGGTCAGGACGGCTGACTCGAAGATTCGAATGTTGTCGGTGATGGCACGACCGAAGATGAGCGCGTCGCGCATCCAGTCGACCATGACTTCGTTGTCGTAGTACGGAGCCCAGTCCTGGGTGCGCTTGAAGATGAGGGCGAGACTGTCGGTCATCTGCTGCCACAGGACGCCGACACGCGACGACATGAACATGTTGCCAGTGTACGTAGTCAGGAACGTCTTGGACTGGAGGAGCGGCGGCGAGAGACCAGAAGGCTGACAGAGGACTTCGAGCACGTCTGTGAAACAGCGGACCAGCCACTTGGCCATTGAGCATGCCTCGGGGACAATGTTGGCGGTCTGAATGAAGCTGCCGAGGAAGGTGCCAAGGCCCTCCATTGCCATTGCGGGGAAGGTTTGCAGCAGAACGCGGAAACAATCGCCACGATCATCGACGTCCTCAAAGGACGGCTGGATAAGACTGATCATTGGCTCGTGGATGCCATCAGAAGGGGAGAGAAGCAGGACGATAGCAGACGTGACGGCATTGTCCTGCTTCCACAGCGTCTGGAGGATCGTCGGGTCCGGTGAGGCGGCCATGGACTCGATAGACTGCGCGAAGCGATCGCGCGTGACCTTGAGCGCAGAGTTGACGGCTCGAACGCTGGTGATCCAGTCCGCTTCGTTGACGACCTCCTTCAGACCCTCTGGGCTCCAGGCGTTGGCGCGATCGAGAGGTTCGATGTGGGCGAACGGCGCGATGGCGGCCATCATGAGGGTAATGCCGGGCGCATCGGTTGGAGAGAGGGTGCTGTACGCCATTGTCCAGAGCTCACGCCTAATGGACACGACGTGCAGCTTCTCCACTCGTATGGCGGGCGGTACTGCCACGCGTTTCTTCCGTTTCTGACGTTTGCGTTCGTGCGCGGAAATGCTCGCCAGGCCCAGGACGCTCTCCAAGATGTCGCGTCCGTCGGCCTCAAACACAGCAGCCAAGACTTCCCTCGCCGCGGAACGCGGGGCGGCCCACGCCGGGTCCCCATTGTGCTGAAAGGCGGTTGTGGCGATAAACGCGGCGTGCACCTCGATCGTCGAGCTGAGCGCTTTGGTAGCGGGGTCGGTCGACTTGAGACCTCGCTGGAGGGACGTGATCGCCTGAAGTCAGAGACGTACTCTCATTCATCTTACCTTGCAGCCAGCTTCGGCTGCTGCAGTGCGGGCGAGCACGCTGAGGGACTCGTGCTGCATCTCGGTAAAGCAAAAGTTGATGGCCTTGGCGAGCGCCTCGGAGAAGCCACGACCAGCGACCGAGTCCTTTTCCTCACCATCGACGGTAGAGTTCAGGTAGTTGGTTATCCAATCGAGCGAGTTGGTAACAATATTGCGGTCAGTAGCTTTGCCCTTGCCGCTGGCGTCAACGGAGGAAGGGTGCGACTGTATGACAAGCGCTTGGAAGGACCTGTTCTTCTTAATGTCCGAGAACAGCGTGTGGGGGAGTTCAGGCGAGGAGTTGAACGCCCAGATGTGGCGCGTTGGGGAGAGGGACAGGAGGGCGACAAAGCAATCGAAAACGAGAGGGAAGGCTGCGGTGTGAGGAGACTGAGCAAATGAATGCCTGGTGACATACTGTCCGACGGGCTTCCCAGTAGACGGGCGATGAGGGACATGACGGACCGGTCTGGGCGCGCGGGTACACCGGCATCGTACTGGCCCTCGAGCAGGCCCTTCTGAATCGTCTCGAGCTTGAGGCGGTCACCGCTGACGACAGCCTTGAGTGCGCCCCACTGCTCAGCCGATCCGCCAGAGAATGACGACAGAAATAAGGACTGGACCTCTGTTCCCACGCCATTCTCACACCACTCCGCGAAATCGACAGCGCGTGTGATGAGGCCGATCTGATCGCGCGCCCACTGACGTCTTCCGGGATCGTTGGAGCCCAGCAATACGACCATCAGAGGGGTAAGACCAAGGGCCGACGCGGCTGTCGGGCTCCTAATGGATGTGAGAGACGAGACAATCGCCATGTCCAGCGCAGAGCTCAATGTTGCTGTCGCAGCAGTGAGTTCTGCGTTCACTTGACGTTCCTTGTTGAGCAAGGAAGGCTCATTGAAGAGGAGCTGGAGGTACGACGTTGGGAGGTCGAACAGGCCGATCTTGGCCGCTCCAAAGGTGGCATTTCCGCCTTCCAGCTCCTTGACGATGAAGCTTGCCTGCCAGGTGTCGATCACGTCAAAGAATCGCGTCCTATTTAACACGGGGAACTGGGCAAGCCACCTGGGGTTAGATACTGACAATGTTATGGGCAGCAACACACCTCCTGGCAAGCTTCCGGCGAGCGGCGCCAAAGCCGCGGGCACAGCCGCTGCAGGACGAAACGACTGTGCCCAGTGACTCGAGCCAGTACTTGCTTGCTGTGTGATTCCGAAAGGCGAAGAGGAAGACGAGAAAGGTAGCCGCCTCAATGTGTAGGGGGCTGGGAGCGTTTGAACAGAACCAGTGTGTTTTGGGGGGGAGGGGAGGGAAGGTCGATGACTGGCTGAGGATGGCGGGGGCTGCGGCGGGGAGGATAAAGGTGAAGACGGGGAAGAGGTCCTTATCGCTGGGCGCGCGGGCTTCACGGGCGACCTTGTCGAGAATGGCCTCGACCTCGTCGGGTGACGGGACCTTTACGGCCACGGCAGAGAGGGAAGACATTTGTGCCAAATCGAAGTCGGCATTGACGGGGGTCTACAGTGGGAGGAGAGAGAGGGGACGGAAGGCACTCGGACCTCCGACCGCAGTGCAGTGCTCCAAGCGAGTCGGGTAGTGGAGAGAGGGGGGGGGGGGTTGTCGGAAGACGAGCCGTCGACGTTGAAAGCAATGACGATGACGAGTACTACTACCTGCCTGCAGTTGGAAGGTGACTGTATTTCGGACTGTGCCATTCGCACCCAACCAAAACAAGGCAGACGAGATTACCGCGTCGCACACACACACCACCACACAGACAGACTGCTCCGTTCGGTGGCAAAATAAACAGGAATTTGGCCATTGTGTATTTAATACCCCCGTATAAAGCTATCGCATGGTCCTCGCGCGAGATTGCCCCCGCTTCCCGGTTGACTGTGTCATCATACGACGCGCCTTCCGGTCTGTCAGTCGCCTGCCAGCCACCCACTATGAATCCCCAGACCCTACGTTCTTCATGTCGCCGCAGTCATCTCCTCATATCCAGTGACCAGCCATCTCTTGTTTCTGTCAACGTCCTCTCCCCAGTGTTGTTGGTTTTATCATCCACGCTCACCCTTCTATCTCTTCATCTCTACGTTTCATCATCATGTCTCACAAGCGTAACACCACAAAGCAATCAGCCGGTCTCTCACAGGTACGCAGCAACCAACGACGACAGCAACGACCACCACGACATGAGAGATAGCAAGAAAGGACGGGTGGGTGGGGGCGGGGAATGGGAATGGTCCATTGGACCACCACCTGCGCCTTCCCTCGCACCCTTACCGCCTTCGTTCTGTCTCTCTCTCCCACTGGCGCTCACTGCACTAACACCAACAGCCCACTCTCTCATTCCAGTCCCGCCGGCCCACCACCAATGCAAAGGCAAACGCAAAGAAGCCAGCCGCCGCTGTCGCCGTTGCCGCGGCCGCCCGCAAGTCTGCATCCGCCGAACCCCCTGCTCGCGCTCGCGCAGCCAAGGCCTCGGAGGTGATCGAGGTGCCCGACGACGAACGTGATGTCCTTGACCCCAACAGCAAGGAATGGGACAAGCTGTACAAGGAAGCCAAGGCGGAGATGGGTGGCCAGGCGCCGAGTAAGTACTCACATCCAAGGAACAATGACGACACGAGCCTAACCACCAGTCCATGCCGGTCCTCAGACTTCAAAGGTCACCAGTAAGTACTCGCTGCTATCAAGATGTATCACTGGGTCCTTAGGGCATTCCTTCCCTCGGCCGACGGCCTATTGAGGCAGCGCCAGCGCCAGTTTCCTGCAGGCCGACACCAAAACCTCGCCCAGAATACCCACTGACCCACTCTTCAGATATTCTGCGCGTTTTCGACATGACCACAAAGTACGGACCCTGTGCTGGTATTACTCGGCTGGAGCGCTGGGAGCGTGCGAAGAAGTGGGGTCTGAACCCTCCTGAAGAGGTGAGTGATGCGAGATGCGAGATCCTCGGGGGAACATCGGACCGAGGAACGATATATTTTTTTTCGCATCAGCCAGACAGATGCTGACTCTGGCCTCAGATTAAGAAGATCCTCCTCACCGAGCAGGGCGAAGACAACGTGGATCTCAGGGAATCGATTCTGTACGGCTGGGTGTGAGGGTTGAGGACAAGATCAAGGGATGGTTGGTGAGCGAGTTGAAGAGTCGTGCTGGAAAGCACACTCGGCGGCAAGCGCCGCGCTGGCGGCCGTCCACTCGGTGAACGGATTCAACACCACCACCCTTCCACTGCCATCCTCATCCACTTGCAGTGCCAAGCGGCAGATCCAAGACAGCGCAAGGAAATCGCGGCGCCTAGCAACAAGGTGCCAATACCACCGTACATCCAAGAGCAACCCACCGGGGTTGATATATCCGCATTCCGTTGTAGATTCCCCCCCATCCGACGACCAGATAATGTGTAGCAGCACCAGTAGTAAATAACAGCAACAAAGTGAAATTGCATGTATATTTTTTTTCCACTGTTCCTCGGCACGTAACGATAGCAATGCCCTCAAACCCGAAGTCCTGGTCCTGTCCTGTAGCCAGCCGCTGAGAGGGTTTGGTCACCGTGTTGTGATGTGCTGCGCCATCGGAACGGCCGAGACACTGCGACATGGAAATCTTTCGCAGGACAATGCAGGGAGGGAGGTTGTACACGTGATAGGTATACCCTGTAGATGTAGGGATAAAGGGAGAGGGTGGGGGAGACGGGGGGACGGTGATGAGAGCGCGCGCAAGTTGGTGGTGAGTGAGAGGAATATCTGGATACTGTCGTTGCGTGCTCCTCGCAAATCCGCTCTGGTAGGCTGTCCGTGGCAGTTATCTCCATCGGACTAGTCCGGACAAGAGTCAGTCCGGGAGGGCAGTCACCCGCTCTTCTCGGGTGGTCTCTTTTCTCGTCTCTCTGCAATTCTGCAATTCTGCAATCCTGCAATCCTGCCTCTCTTCCTTGAGACAGACATGCATTGCATTCTTGTTCCCCTGTCCGTCCTTGAGGAGAGAGAGAGAGAGAGAGAGGGAGAGGAGCTGCAGGAGAAAGAGGGAGGAGCAGCAGCAATGGTGAACCTGGAATGCCACTGCAGTGGTTGTATTTTTCCTGCAAAGGGGTCCTTTTTGTCCTGGATCGGACACGATTCGTTTGAATTGCTCCCGCTTTATCTACAACAGAGAGTGGGTGGTAGTATTTGCACATTTTGCAGCCGCTATTGCCCGCCCAGCACCAAAGTTAACTGCTTAGCTAGCTCTCTCTTGAAGCCCACCCACTATTCCCCAAACTCTATTCCCTCCCTCTCCCCTCCCTCCCTCCCTTCCTCCTGTCGTCGGCGCTGTCGTCCGAGGGCATTGCTTAGTGCTTGCTACTGCCTGCCATCCATCATTCTGCCTTGCTCAGCAAGTTTGTACTCGTACTCACCATCCATCCATCCACTCCCACCACCACTTTATCCACCCTTGCCACTCACAACACCACTCACCATCCTACACACACCAACACACTCTCCCCACAAATCCCCACCGGTCCATCTATCACCATGGATCCAACACTGCTACAACAGCAGGCCCCCACAGAAGAGGTTCAGCGCGGCCGCCCACTTGAACTCTCCCCCACCATCAACACATCCGGCCTCACACCATCAATGGAAGCCTTCGTGTCCAGCACAAACGGTTCAGGCAGCGTCAACGGCTCCACTGCTGTGCCCCCCGACAGCAGCGTCATGGACGAGGACTCTGATGGCGGAGGAGACGGCGCAAAGCGCCCTCGTCTCCGCCTCGCCCACGCATGTGACCGCTGCCGGAAGCGCAAGATTCGCTGCGACACACAGCAACCGTGTGGACCGTGCTCTGCGACAAAGAACGAGTGTACTTTCAACACCCCCAGCCGACGTGTCGCAAAGCCAAAGAGCTCTGAACACCGCTCATCGTCGGTCGGCGTAAAGCGTCCCCACTCTCCCTCGCGCAGCGCCACCTCGGGAGGCGCTTACCAGGCCTCGCTTGAGGCCCGTCTAGCCACTCTCGAGTCGCTTCTCCGCGACGTGCCCCCCAACGTGCACAATGCGTATCTCTCCACACTAGATGCGCGCCTCGGCGCAGGCCAGGGTGCCGGACTCGCACAGGGCAAGGGAGATGGCGTTGGCATCTCGTCTGAAGCATTGGGCGCCGGGCCTATGCTCAACGGCGGCAGCGGCGGTGGCTCGACCCCCTCCCTCTCCAGCTTGTTCAGCAGCTTGAAGAGCGACGTCGCACCGACCGCCTCCCCCATCTGGCAGAACGCGACTGGCCTCTCGGGCGCCTGGGCTGGCGGCCGCAGCATCCGACGCACACGCGAGGATCGCGGCAGTATCGACGAGATGGCACGCCGTATGGAGAACTTGAGCTTCTTCTACGAGGACGAAATTGGACAGGCAAAGTGGCAAGGTGAGACAAATGCCGCGCGCACTGCAGAAACCGCGCAGACTGAAACGGACGACTCTCTTTTGCTGACACTGCAGGTGCAACATCCGGCTTCCCTCTGCTCGAGTTACTCACCGCTGCTCGCGCAGGGCACGAGGTCGAGGAAGAGGCGGCTGATGGTTCCTCGCCCTCCTCGATCGGCACCCCTGTCCCTCGCGGTGCCCCCTCACCTCCGACAAAAGCCGGTCGCCGGGCGAGCTCCCAGTCTGCTGTCGGCAACCGCACGGCCTCGCTGGGATCCAAGATGCGCTCGTCCTCGGTCGAGCCCCGCCGCCGCGAGCGCTTCTTCCCCGACCGTGCCCCGCGCCAGCACCAGACGCTCAACCCCGAGGCGAGCTGGAAGGTCATCACGGGCGTGATTCCTCCTGACCTCATGGACACGCTTGTGCGCTGCTACCTCTCCACGAGCCACCTGCTCTGGCCCTTCCTGCACGTCCCGTCGTTCTTGGCCGACTACGCCAACCCTCAGCAGTGGGGAGAGCCCGGTTTCGCCTGCTTTATCGTGGCCGTGTGTACATTGTCGTCGCGTCATGTGGACGACCCCCGAGTACGTGCCAACCCCGCCGACCCCTCGACAGCCGGAAAGCAGTACTTTGAGCTCTTCAAGCGATTACGCGACCTGCCGTCGGCCGACCGCCCGACACTCTACTCTATCCAGGCTGCCTTCCTCGCCGCAATCTATGCGTTCGGTTTGGGTAACCTCTCAAAAGCGTTTGCGCTCCAGGCCGAGAGCGTGACACTGTGCTTGGATGGCGGTCTGCACCGCAGCGTCGACATGTACGACCACTTCAACGCCGTCGAGCGCGAGACCCGAAAACGCACGTTCTGGTCTATTTACGCCTGGGACAAGCAATCGGCAGCGCTCTTCGGCCGCCCCCCGATTATCCACTTGCGCGACTGCGACGTGACCGAGCCGATGATTATCGACGACGAGAACCTCAGTGCAGAGGGAGCCACAGAGCAGCAGAACCCCGAGACGTCGCGCATGTGTGCGTTTGTTGCCGCAGTGCGTCTGCACGTTGTTCTCGAGGGCGTCATCGACGCGTGTGTCTCGCCCTCGCACTTTCCCTCGTCGTCCTTCCTCGCCCAGGCCAGCGCGACCATTGCCCGCCGCACGCCCCAGAACGAGTCGCTCCGCGACGAGGAGACTCTCCTCCAGGAGTGGAAGTCGATCCTGCCCAAGTACTGGGAGTACGACTCGGAGACGGCCAACTCGCGCGACCCGATTCGTATCACCCAGGCGGAGCGCCTGCACTGCGTGAGTAGAGTGACTGAAGCAGCCCGCTGACATTTAGCTCGAGCACCTCGTCAAGATGATCATCTACCGCCACCGCTTCTCGGGCTTTGTCATGGTGCCTGCGTCCAACGCCGAGGAGCGCGCCCGTCACGTCGACTGCTGCCGCAAGGCGATGCAGTGTGCGCTAACGATCATTGCCGACCACGTCCACATCAGCCAGCGCGGCATGATGACCTACTACGGCGTTCACGTTATTCACCAGCTTGCGCAGGCGGGCCGCACGCTCGTTGCCGTTGTGCTGAACTGCAAGAACCCCGAGTTCCGCCCGCTCATTTCGCCGTCTGTCGAGGGCCTCCGCTCGTGTGTCGGCCTCCTCCGCCGCTTCTCCGGCCGCTACCTGTGCGGCCTGCGTTCCGCGGACATTATCGACGAGTTCTGCCGCGTGTGCAACATTCCCGTCGACTCGCCGCGCGTGCCCGACTCGGCCTCGCGTCCCTCTCCCGCCTGGCTCCGTCCGGTCCGCAAACGCGCGAGCGTCTCCCCGGCCCCCTCGTCGCGCCTGCGCAGGTCGGTTGCCCCCGATACGCCCTTTGGCCAGGACACCTTTGGCCAGGACATCATGTCCGCCCAGCCCGACCTCGTGTCTGGCCAGATGCCTGGCGACCTCGAGGCTGTGTTCAACACTACCGACTACTTTGACACTGCGACGATGGACCTCGGCACCTCGCCGCCTGCCGCCAAGGGTGCGATGCCTGCGCCGGCGGTACCTGTCGTTCCGATCCAGCAGCAGCAGCACAGCCACACCCACACGCAGGTGCCGAACGTGTTCGGCACGTCCCTCGGCGAGCCGAGCGCGCCGTACGACCGCCTCGAGACGCTGTCGCCGAACGAGAACCTGAATGCTGCGCTTGCACAGTACGCCTCGTCCGCGGCAGTCAGTGGTGTTAACGCCAACGGCCACGGTGCCAGCAGCGCCAACGCCAATGGCACCGGCATGGAGGGCATCATGTTCACAAACGGCCTCGGCGGGGACGTCAACCTCTCCGGCTCGGTGGACGACGGGTCCCGCGCGCAGGGCCTCTCGGCCGCCACGATCCTCAGCCTGCTCGAGGAGGGCACGTTCGACTACGGATCCATCTTCACGGACCAGGCGCCGCTGCACGACTTTGACTTTGTCGGCGCCGTTGCCGACCCTGGAACGTAGGGCGTGGGGCAAGGATGAGAGAGCGGGAGGGAAAGGACACGGATACGAACACGAGCGAGAGCAACAAGAACGGATTTGGATTTCACTTGGAAGCTTGCGACGACGGCGAGAGCGAGAGACGGAACGAAAGACGGCGGCGCGCGACGGCCGACCGGATCGAGACGACGATATAATATCACACCATCCACACCACCATCCACCACACACCGCACCCACTGCACCAACATGATGGAGACGGAGACGGAGACAGAGACGGATCTGGAGAGCGCGCGCCACGATGACGGACATTCATACCACACACGGGGCGCAGCGGCTATGTATCGAGTGTACTATCCAGCACGGGCAGCAGGAGGGACGGGGCAGGCAGAGGGAGAGGTGGCTAGGTGGAGCCCGGCGGAGGATCGGTGCTGTGGGCGCTGACACTAACGCTGACACTGACAACGTGACATTCTGACCCTCGGGGCGGCAGATGCTGACATTCTGGCTGGTGACAACGATGGCCGAGGCCGACGATGTTGGTCGCCGACCCTCCCATCGCCGAGGGTCACCTGGCCGACGCGACTGAAACCATGACATCGGACGAAGGACCGTGACCAGAGCGGATTGACGATACGTGCGCACGGACGACAATGCCGCGACTGCAATGACTCGCAAGGTTGAGCGATTCGACTCCACCACCCCCACCCTGCCGCCAACACTTCCGACCACCCCCACCCACCCCACATCTGCCGCTGCGGGGAGATCTGAGATCTGCTCTGAAATCTGATTTCCCCGCTCTCCATTTCGATTTCCAGTAGCACTGCAAAGTTGCCACTCTGTTCCAAGTTGCCACTCTGCTACGGCGGGCAGCACGCCACTGTGCGGAACCGACACTCGCTGCGGTCCCGTTGGCCGGTCTCAGCCTCCCACTCTTGCGTCTTCGTCCTGTCTGTTCGCGGTCTGCTGCGTATTGGAAACGCGCCTACCAGGACATGCCCAATCCAGCGCAGGCATGTCACATGCGCCGCGGATCCGCCGCGGATCCGCAGCGCGCAGCACGGTCGAGGGGCGCGTGCAGTGCGGATGGCGACAGCGAGACGGGGTATGAGATGTGGGGATCAGAGTGGCTCCGCCAGGGCCCCATTGGGCCAGCGAAGTGCAAGTTCGAGTGCAAGTGCAAGGGGCTGGCTTGGCTGCTTGTGGCGGCGCAGGTGGGGGATCTTGGAAAAGGCTATCGGTCGCAACGCCAGTGTGCCAAAAGAACAGACAACAACAACAGCAACATTGATGTGCTGGATCAACTGCACTCAGTCGGTACTCGCGACGGCGCGTGGGGCTCGCGGCACTGTGCTCGAGTCCGTCGGCTGGCTGTCTGTCGCCCCTGTCCCTCGGCTACTCGTCCCTCGCCCGTCCCTCGGCCCCTCGTGTGTGTCTTCTTCGTCGGCGTGGTGCCGCTGGGTCGTCAGAAGGCAGAGTCGCGTGAACACAGGTCTGGCGACACTGACACTAGAAGGGTCTGCGGAGCGTTCGCTGTACGGCGCGCGTGACGCCATAGGAGGGAGCGGACTCGGAGTGGTGTTCCTCGCCGTCGCGTCCTTTGCTCGGCCCTGGAGATGGCTGGGGAGCTGGAGACGCAGCGGAGAGCGCCGCGAGGAGGGTGGTGACGGCGTGTAGCTTTGGGCAGACGTACTCGCGAACGTACTCGCAATGAAACAAGGTCAGCGGCCGTCCCTTCGGTGACGCGTCATAGCTGGACGATGCGTACGAGATGGCAAGGACAGGGGGAGCGGCGGGGTCAGGAGCCTTCAGGCGCGTCGGAAAGCTGTCCGATTCGACACCGTGCGCGAACACAACGGCATGCTTACGCCGCACCACGGTATCCGCGGCACAAGCTCTTCCCGAGAGGTGTGTGCGTCCGATGGATGGCCATGGGTCTCCGTGGATGTACGCCGTCCGCCAAGGTACGCTCCGTGTCGTCGGAGCAGTGGCGTGACAAGTCGGGAGCCACGACGAGGATGGCCAGCGGTGTGAGAAGGCCGAGTGCCACAGCGGCCGCCAAAACGACCAGCACGAAGAGCAGGCACCCCGCTGCGCCAGTCGCCAACATACAAAACGTGTGACGACAACTACATCCGTCTATTTTGCACGATAACAGCGACACGATCACCACGATCCCACCGTGGCCGGCCACGGTCGGCGATCAGCGCACAACGCTACTGCCGCACTACTACACTGCTGTCCGTTTCTCGTTCCTATGGGGTGGTGGCTGGCGGACCGTTCCGACAGATGAGAGATGACGACAGTGACGGTGTCGGGAGGCGGAGTGTAATATGGCAATGCCCACAGCCGTAGGCAGCAGTGCGCACCAGTCCAGGCCCCAGTGCCTCAGAAACCAGGAAACCACCTCCTGTACATCGACAGTTCCTGCTCCCTACTCGTTAGTTCGCCGATCCTGGATCTCGTACAGAGACGTACGCCGCAATGCTGAAACTCGCCAGCACTACCAACAGTGGCACCGGCCCGGGACGCCGTGCGCCACTTTTTTACGTGCTACAGAGCTACAGGCCCGGCAGTTGGGGGGACGCTCCACTCCTAACTTTATGACGCTCCACTCCTAACTTTATCCATGCCCCCACGTGCTAGTAGGTTTGTTTTCCTTGCGAAACGACACATCCGCTATCGCCCCCTCTGCCTCCTCCGGTGAAGGGCGATCTCGTTATCTCCCGCACTAAGCGAATGATGACACTGCGCGTTCATCGACGTCAATAGACGTCAACAGTTTGCAAGCAACACCCGAGGGTTGTTAGATCTCGACTGGCAGGAGTCTCGGACGAGGGACCGAGGTGCAGCGCGTGGTGCTTCCGGGCAGGTTTCATCAGCCGCGGTCTTGGTCGCCAACACGCAATCACCACCACGGGCAAGCAATAGCTCACGCCTCTAGATCACCGATTAATGCATGTACGATTACCACCACCGGGAACATGGCTGCTGCTTGCTGCTGTCATCAAATCACATGTCATGTCGTCAGAAAACGACACGGAGCCTTCTTCCCGATCTACCGATCGCTCTCTGCACCTCTGGACCGGGACCGCGATTGCTGTTCCGCCGTTCTGTTCGGAAGCACAACGCATGGCCGTGAGCAGATCTTCGACCGCCGAGTCTAGATCTTTGGCTCTGGACGTGACGTTAGGTCGCCCAGTCGCGGCGGCTACTGGTGGGGTGATCAGAATGTACCTCCTCGGTTGGTTGGAGCGTCTGGGATGGAGCAAACGGCTTGGGGCCTGGGCTGGGGGTGGCGGCTCCACTGCTAGCCCCTGTTCCCCCATAGGTTTGCAGCGATATCCACATCGCCGAGGCCTGAGATCTGTCCACATGTCCAACGGGCGGCGCACTCCACAGCACTGCTGACTCCCACACCGAATCCAGCATCCACGCCGAAACCTTCCCACAGCCTGATGATGCATTGTTGCAGCTTGAGGCAGGGGCAGTGTCGGCGATGACGTCGCAGTTTCCAGGGGGGGTGGACGACTGTGTGGGGTGGTTTTCTGCGAGTAAGGTTTCTTCTGCTTTGCGTTCTTTGCGCTCGTACTCTTTTTTTATTATTACTATTTTTTCTGCTCTCCTCAGATGCTCTGCATCCGCCGCTAGCAGGCATGAGACGGGGGGGCACTCATGCATCATCGTCGGATGCTGCGTGCTCCGAGCTTTTTGCGGATAGTGAACCAGTAGCCTTCTACGCTGGGACGAGGGCTGGCATCTGGCGAGATATGATTCATACTCTCTTTGCTCACGCGCTGTGATGTCAACTCAACGAAATAAGGAATACTGCCATGCATTTTGGCCAAGGCTCATTTCATCACCACCAGTGCCTCGCAACAGTGGCACGACTCGGCTATACCGCCGCCGCCCCCTCAATGCGGCTCTTATCCCCGCGACGCCGCACCGGTCTGCCTGCCTGCAGCAGAGACAGCGGCAAAAGCGCAGCAGGTATGCGTCCACGCCGAAAGGGTACCTTTCTGTATCTGGGTTCTTTATTTTCTTCCTCTCGGCATGAGGTGGAGCCCGCGCCCTCCCCCCGCAGGCCCCTTGGGCAGGCTCGGCCAAGGAATTTCTTGTTGGGAGCTGGGCCGAGGCGTGGTTGCCAAGCTGCCAGTGGTGTCGAGAGCATGCACAATGTCCGAGGACGACCAGGTGAGGGGCCGCTCGCCACTGCTGGAGTACATATACTGCGCTGAGCAGTTTACCGAGATGTCCACCCTCCCCCCCACTCGTATCTAAGCCTACAGTTCCACCTGGTAGCTCTACCGCATAAGCCTCATACCTATTCTTAAACCGCCCATTCCGCATTTCTATTCTGTGCCAGCAACAGCGCCGACCGCCGTAGTCACTCGCAACACCATTGCACCCTCCCTCGCCGCCACAATGGCAGTCTCCGCCCCCCGCCCGGTCGTCAAGCAGGCGCATACCGACCTCACCCTCTCGATGTGCATTGGCGAGCGCCGTGAGTTGGAAGTGGAAGTGGATGTCCCTCGGGGACGTCCTTCTGTCTGCCACAGTGCTGACACCGCTCCAGCCTGCCGCTCCCGCACACCATCGTCTCTCGCCGACCGCAAGCGCCGCTACTCTCGTGACTTGTACTGGTACACATTGCAGATCTGGAACGAGAACCGTTCCGAGCTAGAGTAAGTATTGCGTGCTGTGTGGACATGTAATGTGTAAAGAGTGGCCATGCAGAAGGCTGTCTGGGCGTGCCGGATGCCGGATTTTGAGCTGACGGGTAAACAGACGCCGCTCGGCGACGGCTGCGTTGAACGAGCTCAACTGCGGCAAGACCAAGACAGAGGACCCCGTTCCGTGGAAGTGGTAGCGCCGACCACGCCGAAGCAGTGGTAGTAGTAAAAGAGCATAGACATATGGTGGTTGCCAGTTGCCACCAGGCCTCGACCCTTGGCTACTCGCTGACCGTGTTGCCTCCAGACACCCCGCCCCGGCCCCGGTATGACCGGCAAGGCAGTTTTTTTTTGTGAAATCGAAAACGATCGTGACGGTGCCGTACGACCTGCGTACCCCACTTGATGTGTGGCGCCTGGACGCTGTACTTAGAGTAGTAGTATTGTTTCTTTTTTTTTTGTGTGTTTGTGTTTTGTCTGTCCGGCTCGAGATCAGATCTCTCGGCCTCTCTCTCCACATGTAGTTAGCATCATTTGTAACCCCCCTCACCCTTCACCCACCCTCCCCCTCTCTCTCGGCGGCTGTTGTTTGTCGCCACCTCCACCTCCCCTCCCCGCCCGCTGCCTGCCAGGCCGAGTCATTTATATACCCCCCCACCGGATGGTAATGAAATGAAATACATGTATTGAGACGGAACAATAGGATGGGTTGGGTTGCTATTTAATATTAAATGTTACCCCCTTATTATATTTTGAGTTGAGTCGCCACCCAAACTGCCGTTGCTTGCTGTTGCTGTGCTCTCTCTACCTCTCTCTCTCTTGGCTTTTGAGACACGACGCTAGTCTGCTGCTAAAACAGCCCCGGCAGTCGATGGGACGGGCTCGCTCGCTCGCTTGTTGTCACTGCCCATACCACCACCACCACATTACTCTTCCACACTACTCTCCACAATGTCGGCCGCTGCTGCTGCTGCTGCAAGCACACCACGCCGCATATCATCACGCGACAGACCACAACCACCACCGTCACCATCACAACTGATCCCGATGGCGTCGCCGACTGCCGAAATTCAACCCGCAGCCGCAGCCGCCTCTCCCGACGACGCCCCCAGAAGTCAGCCAAACCCTCCCCCGCCGCCGGTCCTCTCCGGTCCTTTGACGCGCCGCACGCGCACATCTACCCCCCATGCATCCTCCTCCAAGTCAACCCTCGACTCCCCACTCCCTTCCCCCACCACTCGCTCGCGCACACGAAACACCGGTTTCCCCTCCTCTGCTTCCGCCGCAGCAAAGTCGGCCGCGTCCACCCCATCCCACTCGCCGAGGCGCTCCGCCAAGAAGGCGGCAGCAGCAACATCATCTCCCTCCAAGCATGCTGCCCCTCCTGCCCCTGAGGCCACAGACCGCCCTGCCATCGCTCGGCCGTACTGCTTGTGAGTCCAGGACCCAACCCCCCAGACGAACAATAGCGCACCCGATAGATCGGCTCACACGCCCCAGCTACCCCCTGAACAACCGGCCGCTGCCTCCCGGCGCCGAGCTGCACGAGCCAGAGCCCGTACCCGACGACCTCTACCTCCACCCCAGCGACGACCCCGGCGCACGGTACGGCATCCCGATCTTCAAACCGACGTATGAAGAGTTCAAGGTATGTCGCTGACCTGGTCCATTTCCCCCATTCCCCCCTGCGCGCACTGACCATGAGCAATTCGACGTCTACATGGAGACTGTTCGGCCGTGGGGAGAGTGCAGCAGCATCGTCAAGATTATCCCGCCACAGGAGTGGGTCGACGCAGTCCAGCTTCTCGACAAGCGAGCCATGTCACAACTCGAGATCCGGAGCCCGATAGAGCAGCGCATGGCAGGACAGAACGGCCTCTTCACGCAGCTCAATGTCGAGCGCAACCGCAACCACCCATTGTCAATACACGAGTGGTTCAACAAATGTGGAAGCCATCCTGATCTCAGGACACCGAATCCAAAAGTTGATGACCACCGCTCAGTCAACCGCGACTCCAAGGAAGCAATAGCACAGCGAGCTGCTGCTGCCCAGGCCGAAAAGCTTGCCAAAAAGGAGAAGCGCAAAGCCGCTGCAAAGCGCAAGGCCGAGAGGGACAAGTTGAAAGCTCAAGCTGCCGACGACACGGAAATGAATCGGACGAACGACATGCCGGCGGTCGCCGACCATCCAGATTCGAGTACCCTGCCGCCAGACAACGACGCTGATACGTCCATGGACCTCGACCACCCCGACGACCTCCCTGCCCTTGACGATACTTCATCACATACCTCACATTCCACCGGCGAGCCCCTTGCAACAACACCAGCATCCGACCCCGTCGAGCCTCCCATCGACTCGTTCTACGACGAGGACTGGAAGAAAATCTGGCTCCCTGAAGGAATCACTCAGCAAGACTTTGACGTCGCCGGCTGCTCGCGCGTCGAACACCGCTTTTGGAAGTCCCTCGGCACTGGCAAGAAGGACAGCTGGTACGGCGCCGACCTCGCTGGATCGCTCTTCGCGGACGCCGACTATCCGTGGAACGTTGCCCATCTCCCCAACCTCCTCAACCGCCTGCCCCAGCGGCTGCCCGGTGTCAACTCACCTTATCTCTACTTTGGCATGTGGCGTGCTGCCTTTTCCTGGCACGTTGAAGACGTGAGTTCAACAGCGCAGGCTTCACTGACTCTAGATGGACCTCTTCTCTATCAACTACATCCACTTTGGTGCGCCCAAGCTCTGGTACGCAGTGCCGCAGACCGAGGCGGAACGCTTCGAGTCGAGGGTGCGCAGCTACTTCCCGCGCGACGCAAACGAGTGTGGTCAGTTTATGCGTCACAAGTCGTGTACCGTCTCGCCGTCCAAGCTTCACGACAGCGGTATCCGCGTCAACAAGCTCGTGCAGTACCAGAACGAGTTTGTCATCACCTTCCCTCGCGGCTATCATGCGGGCTTCAACCTTGGCTTCAACTGTGCCGAGAGTGTCAATTTTGCGCTCCCCTCCTGGCTCGAGCTGGGCAAGAAGGCCAAGGCGTGTACCTGCGTTGACTTTAGTGTCCGCATCGACATTGACCTCCTTACTGCCGCGCGGGAGGCTACCCCAGAGCCGGAGCAAGACCTCAAGGCGGAGCCTGAGGCGGAGCGCGCTCCCAGGAAGCGCAAGTCTTTGCCCGAGGATCCCGGCAGTGCGAAGCGCAAGAAGAAGGACATGGTGAAGCCCAACCAAATCCAGATCAAGGACGAGCTTATTCGGTTCAAGGACGAGCCCTCGCCGTCCCCGGTGCCATCGTTAAAGCTTGTCATCCGCTTACCGTCCCCAACAAAGGTGCTGCCCATTAGCGCCGAGCCAAAGGTCGCCATTGTGCGCGAAACACCACCGAACCCTTGCGTGCTCTGCCCCTCGCTGTCGACCGAGGACCTTGCGCCTGTCTTCCAGCCGAGCGACTTTGTCCGCTCCCTCTCCAAGACGACTGCCGTGCAAGCACACACCTCGTGCGCGATCGCGCTCCCCGAGGCGTGGACTGAGGAGGTCACCATCAGCGACGACTCGGGCGAGGACGAACACGTTGTCACGTACATCAAGGGCCTCGAGAACATCGACAAGGCGCGCTGGAAGTTGAAGTGCGCGTGTTGCATCGACAAGCGTACATCTATGGTCGGCACAAAGGTCCAGTGCACCAAGGGCAAGTGCGTGCGTGCCTACCACGTCCCGTGCGCGCGCAACAATGACGAGATTGTCTACTTTGCCGGCCAGCGGACGATTCCCGGTTCTGTCCCCAACCCTGAGACACACGAGGTCGAGACACAGTTCGTCCTCGAGCTGCTATGCCCCGCGCACAACCCCCGGGCGATCGAGACGAAGAAGAACAAGGTCGCGGAACAGCTGCGCCAGAAGGTCCTCGCCATCGCACATGGTGCGATCATCAAATACAAGAGCAGCGGCTCGTCCCTGGAGGCGCAGTTGATTGAAATCAAGGAGGACACGCGCAAGGTCGTTATGCGCCTCCCAGACTTCACCGTCAAGGAGGTCGCGTGGTCGGCGCTCGATTTCCGCCCCAGTGAGACCAAGCTGCTGGAGAATGAGTACGCAGGTCCGCCGAAGCGCAGCAGGAAGGAACTGGAAGCCCCCCAGCCGGTCTTTACCAGCTCTCCGCTGCGGCCGCACGTCGGCGGGTATGTGCCCCCCAACCCTGCCGAGTACCACGGCGTGCCTCGGATGTACCCTCCCGCGGGTGCCGTTGTCATGGTCGACTCCAAGCGCCCGGGTCCCCCGCCCCCGCCGCATCACCACGAGTACCCCTACATACATGGCCCCGGACCCATGGTCGCGAACCACATGCGCCACCTTCCTCCTGCTGTGGCTTACGGACCCCGCGTCGCTGTCCCTCCGCCCCGTATGCTCGCTTATGGACCGCCGCCGCCTCGCCTCGCCCCTGTTCCACCCCATCATGCCCTGTCTCATGCCCCGCCTCACGGCGCGCCGCCGCACCACCGTATGATGGCTAGCAGTGGAGGTGCCCCCCAAAGCAGCGCTCCCGTCATCGGCGGCTGGCCTCCCCCTGGTCAACGCCCCTCGCAGCCGTCACAGTCGCCCCGCCAGCAGCCGTCGGGCATTCCGGGCGGTGTCGGAAAGATCGACCTCGGTCTCGACCGTATGATGGCCCTCATGAACAAGCTCCCTCCCATGACCGTCCCCGCACTTCACCTTGCGGGCACCAACGGCAAGGGTTCCGTGTCCGTCATTCTCGAGTCGTGTCTGAACGCTGCGGGCATGAAGACTGCGCGCTACAACTCGCCTCACCTTCTCGAGCCCCGCGACGCCATCCGTATCAACGGCCAACCGGCCTCGCGGGAAGAGTACGCGCGGGCGATCGAGCACGTGCAGCGCATGTCGGATGAGAGCAATCTGGGTGCGACGACGTTTGAGATTGGCACCGCTGCGGCGTTCCTCATCGCCAACACCGCCTCGCCCCCCGTCGACGTCCTGATTGTCGAATGCGGCATGGGTGGCCTGCGCGATGCGACCAACGTCATGCCCCCGGAGAAGATCCTCGCGTCGGGCCTCACTTCCGTTGGCCTCGACCACACGGACCGCCTCGGCGACACGATTGCAAAGATTGCGCGCGAGAAGGCGTCCATCGTCGTACCCGGCGGCGTGATTGTCGTGGCGCCGCACTTGCACCCGGACGCGCTGGGCGCTGCGCGCGCCGTCGCAGCCGAGCGCGGTGCACACATTGTCGAGGCGCGTCCGAGTACCGCAACCCGCGCGGCGAGCTCCCTCCAGCTTGTACCCTTCCGCGAACCCGAGCCGTCGGCCGTCAGCACACCGCTCCCCGGCGCCGACGGCGGTGTCCTGCATACCCACCTCGGCCTCGGTGGCGCGCACCAACTCGACAACCTGAGTCTGGCACTCACGATGCTCGATGTGGTGCGCAACGACTCGCGCTCGCGGGACATCCAGCCCAAGCTGTGTCAGCTCTCTGACGGAGCGCTGCAGGCTGGCGTCGCGCGTGCCCGCTGGCAAGGCCGCTGCGCGTGGCTGCAGTGGAACTCGCCCGCAGGGAGCGTGCCGTTCCTCGTGGACGGCGCACACAATGCCGACTCGGCTGCCACGCTCCGGCACTACCTCGACAGCCTGAACCACGACGGCCCGCGTACGTTTGTGCTCTCGCTGTCCGCCTCGCCGGGCAAGACGCCCGCGGGCGTGCTTCGTCCCCTCCTCCGGCCGGGCGACCGGGTAGTGTTCACCGCGTTCACGACGCCCGTGGAGGGCATGCCGTGGATCAGCTGCGCGACGGCCGAGAGCATCCGGGCCGCGGCGCTCCCGCTCGTCGGCGAGACTGGCCAAGTGCACGAGATTCCCGGCGCAGGACCGGCCGCCGTCGCGGCCGCCCTCGAGTGGGCGCAGCAGGCGCAGAGCCTGACTGTCGTTTGCGGAAGCTTGTACCTCGTCGCGGACGCGTACCGTCTTGTCGGCGCCGAGTAGATCGAGACCCGGACGGAGGAGGGATCGGAGGGAAGAGAATGAGATGGAGGTGCTGGTGCTGGTTTAGTGCTGGAAGGCTAGTAGTATTGTGTCGTATTCAGGCCCGAGGCCTCTTGAGATATGTATGAGTAGTCTGCAGATGATTGTGCAGGGAGCTGCAAGGAAAGACACGTCGAGCCAGTGGTTCCACGCCGCGGTGCCTGCCCTCCAACGCAGAAAAAGAACTCCTGGGGTAGGTACCAGGAGCCGCTGTGTGGACGAGTTAGGAATCGAACCAAAGACCTTGTCAAGATTCTAGAACTCTGACGGCCGAAAGGCGCCAGAGTCGCGGTGCTAATGACACGCTCTACCAACTGAGCTACACGCCCGCGGATGGCTCTGGCCTCCGAAGCGCATCTGCAGCTTGGGCAGCCTGCTTTTGCAAACGGTTCCCGTCGCAGTCGAGGGCCCGGGACGAGAATGGATTGCATGCAGGCTGAGCCGGAAGAAGAGTATGAAACACAAAACAGACCAGCCTCCACCGGGGGGCACCTCCACCTCACCTCCGCCTCCACTCCCTCCTCCACCGCACCCGATCATCAAAACAACAAGACGACGAAGTGGGTCGCTGGGGAACAGAAAAAGACAAGCTACGGAACGCGTGCGCGCTCGTGTCCTTGCTCTGTTGACGTTTGGCGGGGTCGAACCGCCGACCTTATGCGTAAGAGTCCTTCGACTGTTAAGCATACGCTCTAACCAACTGAGCTAAATCGCCGACCGCTGTTGGACCGCGCCGGGGTCGTGCCGCGGCTGGCTTTGGCGCCGTGCACGGCCAAGGGAGGTAGCCCGCTGAAAGAAAAGAGGGCAGTCGGAACGATGAGCAAGCCGGGGTATCCAAGGTTTGACGCTTTACGCTCGAGACGCTGTGCCGGCGTCTCGAGAAGACGGCGGAGCACAGTGGCACCTCCACCCTCGACCTTGCGTCTGGTGTTGTCTTCCGTATACCCTCCGGCCTCCTCCACACACCAGCGTCTCCCTCACGGCTCTCCTGCGAGTTCCAACTGTCAGGATACTGCTCAGAGACGGAAAAAGAAGGCCCTTGCCCGGATTTGAACCGAGGACCACTCCCAGCTTAAGAGGCACTCTGCCACCCTAAGAGAGTATGATAGCCACTACACCACAAGAGCACCATATCTTTCCTGCTCGCTGCTGCCTTGGCACAAGGTTTGAAAGCTCTAGATGAGGTATTGATGGCGTAGTGACCGCTGCGATGGCGTGCCACTGCCCGAGGGCGTCAGCTAGTGAAGAGGTTGACGAACATGCACACCTCACGTCAGAGTACAAAAGGGAAAATTACAATCTAATGCATAGTCATGAACGGCGCGGCCTCGTGACTTTGGCGCGAGAGGATGGTCGGGGGTAAAATGCAAGAACAAGCAGGGCAAGGAGGACGTTGGCACGCACGGGAATGTCAGAGCGGCGGGGGGAACACATTAATCTAACAGCTCATCAACAGAGGAAACCAGAGTATCAAGAATACTTGAAGTCCGCGCCACTTCCGCTTCGCTTAGAAGAGCGAGGCGGCGGCGACGGCGAGGGCACCGAGGGTGAGGGTGACGACGCCCGAGGTAAGCGGAGCGGCCCCAGAGTTCGCGCCAGCCTTGTCGGCGCTGGTGGTGCCAGCGCTGTGGGCAGAGGACGAGCCCGAGGCGGTGTTGGTGCTTCCGGTGGCAGAGGCCTTGCCGTCAGAGCCGGCGGCAGCGGAGCCCGAGCCGCTGGTGCTGTTGGTCGCCGCGCCGGTGCCGGCAGTCCCCGCGGGGGAGCCAGTGACAGAGTAGCTGAGCTTTGTCCAGCTAGACGACTTGACGGTAAAGTCAGTGCCGAGGCAGTTGGACGCGGCGTAGATGTCGCCCTTGCCGTCGATCTGGACACACGAGCTGTCCGAGCAGGCGTACGCGGCCTGCTTGTCCTGCGAGGTGGGGGCAGAGAAGGTCTGGGTCGAGTTGACGAGGTTGGTAGCCATGGGGACACCCTCCATCGACGCGGGGTTTCCGGGGTTGGTCCAGTGCGTGACGACATACGAGTTGGAGAAGTCGTCGGGGATGAAGAGCATCGACTGCTGCCAGGCGTTGGAGGCGAGGAAGAAGCTGGCAGTCTGGCCAGAGGTGTCGGGGAAGTTGGTGGCGCCGTTGACAGTGGTGAAGGTGGCGGGGGTGGGCTGCCAGGCCGAGGTGTGGATGACGTACATGTTGGCGCTGCCAGCAGGGGTGCCGGGGACACCAAAGTACGAGATGTGGTTGTTGGCGAGGGCAGCGGTGGTGGCGCCATCGGTGTTGATGGGAGGGACACCCTCATCGGCCCAGGCAGAAGAGCCATTCGCCTTGTTGGAGACGCCGCTAAGGTCGAGAGAGTACATCGACTTTCCACCGCCAGGGATGGTGAAGAGAACGTTGGTGTCGTGGTCGAGGATGGCGGCCGAGCGCGAGTTGGAGAGCTGGGCAGGCGCACCAGTGGTCTCCTGCTTGGACCAGCTGTCGCCGGCAAAGTCGTAAACGTAGATCGAGCCGACATCCGACTTGTCGCCGCCGAAGACGTACATGGCGTTGGCATACTGCGCGAAGAAGCACTGCATGTTGTCGCCGTCGAACGGCGGGCGGCCCGTGGTGGTCAGGTCCGTGGGCGACAGGGCTGGAGGTGTTAGTGCGACGCGCAATGAAACCGGCGTCCATCACGGGCCGACGGACGCCACCGATCCATTCAGAGGAACGGCGCCCGGGGTAACAAGAGAGTTTCGGGACTGCTGCGCGCCGAAGGAAGGGCGGCGCACAGGAATCTGACACCACCGGACGTGGCACACTTGCTGGATCAACGGGTTCATGCCTCCCGTTTGGGCTGTTTCTTGCGAGGGGCCCACACGATTTTGGATACTCACAAGACCAGGCAGACTCGGGACCGAGCTTGACATCCTTCTCACCACCGAAAGCGTAGAGAGCAAAGTTTGAGTCGAACTGGACGCAGGTGGCGGCAGAAACGAGGGAGGGGAGGAGGGCCGCGAGGGCAACAATGGCAACCATTGTGGAACAAGAGGCGAGAGGTGTAGGTGTCGAGGAGGTGTGGGTCGGCGCTTGCTAGCAAGTCGGCGTGGTGTTGTTGTTGTTGTGAAAGAGTGTGGGTTGAGCGAGTGGAGGGGGGAGAGCTGCTGCGAGCGTGCTCTATGAGATGGGTCGGCAAGCGGAGGGAGCACGAGCGACGAGGGTGGGTTGAACAAGAGGTGGGAGACGAACGTGGAGAGTAAGAGGGAGAGAGAGAGAAAGAGAAGTGGATGAGAGAGCAAAGCAAGCAACCGTCGTGGTCAATGGGCTCGTTCAGGACCTGTGGCTTGGATGGCCCATCTCGTACCCACAAAGGATCGCGTCCGCAGCCCCGCTGCCCTGCAATAGCTGCTGTGCCTTTCGTGTCATGGTCTACCACCCTCTCCAGCCTCTCCCCTGCCCCTCGCGCTGCATGCAGACATGCAGACATGCATGCATGCATGAGTGCAGAGCCTGGCTGGGGAGATTCTATTCTGACCACCAGTGTCACACTTTTCTTTGCTGTGATCGCGTCCCGGAACAATGACCCCTCCCTCCCCGCCTGTCGCCTGTCACTTTTGTCGCCAAGACTGTGTCTGTGTTTCTCGGCCTTGGCTGGACCACGCCACCCAACCCCGTCTTGCTCCTGAGCTGCCCCCCCCCCCCCCCATCATCACCCCCAGGATCATCATCATCATCATCATCCTCATCTCTGTCGTCGTCGTCGTCGTCGTCGTCGTCCCCATCAATCTCATCCATCCCATCTACACTCCTTCTATCCATCCCTTTCCCTTCAGCAAACTGTGGGCGTCCCCCACACTAATACTCCCTCCACAATGGCTACTGCGGGCGTAGAGAAGCAGTATTATGACCAGCTCTTCGCGACCATTGACCAGGACGGCGTAAGTCGACCATTGCAGAGCTGAATCTCACCTCCCAGGCTGGAGTCCTCCCCGGTCAGGATGCCCTCCCCTTCCTCAGCTCGTCCGGCCTTTCGCCCCAGATCCTTGGTGAGATCTGGGCCATCGCCGACCCCGACAACAATGGCTTCCTCACCAAGGAAGGCTGGTACAAGGCTGCACGTGTTATCGGCTGGGTCCAGAAGGGCAACAAGGCCGTCGACTTCTCTCTAGTCTCCAAGGCTGGTCCCCTTCCCACCTTCAGCGGCTACCCCGCGCCTCCCAACACGCAGCAGCCCCTGTCGGCCAACGTGACTGGAAGCGGTCTTCCTCCGCTCACGCCCAACGACCGCACAAAGTTCACCCGCATCTTCGTTGGCTGCGGACCATCCAACGGCTTCGTCAGTGGCGACAAGGCCAGGGATGTCTTCTTGAAGAGTCAGCTCAACTATGACAAGCTCGGCCTCATCTGGTAAGCTGAATGCGATACTGAGCAACTGACACCTAGGAACCTCGCCGACACTCAGCAACGCGGTGCTCTCGACCTGACAGACTTCATCATCGGCATGTACCTCATCCAGAGCTGCATGGCCAACCCTTCCCTGTCCCTCCCCAACTCGCTTCCTCCGGGTACCTACGAGGCTGCGTCGGGTGGTCGCTCGGCTCCAACCAGCCCACCCCCTCACCAGCCCAGCAGCCCCATCCAGCGCCAGATGACCGGCTCGCTCCAGCCTCAGCTCACCGGCCAGAGCCTGTCGCTTGCTGCTGCCACGGTGGCCACTCCCCCTCGCTCCTCCACGCTTAATTCGTACGGAGGAGCCAGCAGCACCGATTCAAACGCCCCTTGGGATGTTACATCCGATGCCAAGGCCGCGTCCGACCGCTTCTTTGCACAGCTCGACACTGGAAACAAGGGTGCTATTGAGGGAGACGTCGCTGTGCCCTTCATGCTCCAGAGCAACCTCGACGAGGGAACTCTTGCTAGCATCTGGGACCTGGCCGACATCCGCCAGGAGGGCAAGCTTGACCGCGACGAGTTTGCCGTCGCGATGCACCTTATCAACGCCAAGCTCGCGGGCAAGAACATCCCGACAACCCTCCCCAACTCGCTCATCCCTCCCCGGCTCCGCTCTCAGGCCGCGGCCGCTCCTCCTGCTCCCGCAAAGGACCTCTTCGACCTTTTCGATGACGAGGCCGGCGCTCCTGTCGCTGCCCCGGCTCCGGCTCCTGCTGCCCAAGCCACCGCTTCCCCCTTCGGCACCTCCTTCCTCCCCCAGCCTCCCACCCGCCGCGGCACGACTGACACTTCCCGGCAGCTCAATTTCGGTCAGTGCTCCAACATGTGACCTTGATGCTGACAGACAGGCATCCCCGCTACCTCCTCGCCTGCTCCTGCTGATGATCTCCTTGGTGAGGACGGCACCGAGACCCCCTCGGCAGTCCTTGACAGGTCGGCAGAACTCGGCAACAAGAAGAACCAGCTCGCGAACACGAACCGCTCGAATGCCGAGCTGAGCAAGGTGCGCGGCGAGCTCGAGCAGGGCGCCGCATCCACGGCCACTCAGCTCGCCACACTCGAGGCCGAACTCTCAACCGCAAGGATGAGGCACGAGACCGAGACCAAGGCCGTCACTGACCTCCGTATTCGCGTTGGAGAGCAGACTGCCACGCTTAAGAAGCTCCAGGCCGAGGTTATCTCTGCCGAGAGCGACCTCAACGCCATGCGCCTAGAGAAGCAGGAACTTGAGCAGGCCCTCCTCAATGACAAGGAGGAGGTCCGCGGCTTGCAGAAACGCATGAAGGAGCTTGACGACGAGAAGACCGGCCTTAAGCTCCTCCTTGAGAAGATCAAGAAGGAGGCGAGGCAGCAGAAGGGCATGGTCACCATTGCCAAGAAGCAGGTGTCGACTGCCGAGGGCGCCCGTGACACCGCTCAGCAGGAGGTCCGTGACGCAGAGGCCGAGGCCGAAGAGGCCTCGGCAGCTGCGTCGCCTGCCAAGAACGCCTCGCCCATTGCCCGTGCTCTCAGCCCCGAGGTCACTGGCAACTCACGAGGCTCCACCAACCCGTTCGACAGGCTCAACCGCCAAGCCTCTGGCTCGTCGGAACGCTCGTTGAACCTTGGTGGCGGCGCTGCCGCCTTTGCTGGCGCTACCGCTGTTGCCGGTGTCGCGGCCGGCGCGTTGGCTGCTACCGCGAGCACCGACGAAGTGAACCAAACCGCCGAGCAGGAGACTGCTCCTGCCGCCGAGGGTGCTAAGGACTCCGCTGCTGACGTTGATCCGTTTGGCATGCCCACCACCGCCGCCGCTCCTGGGTCGAACGATGACCCCTTCAGCTTTGGTGGACGCCCCTCTGCCGGTCCTTCTGGCTTTGGCGACGGCTTTGGCGATTCCTTCGGGGCGGCTGCTCCCGCCGCTCCTGCCGCCGGTGCTTCGGACTTTGACTCGGTCTTCGCCGACTTTGACGCTGGCGCCGAAGTTCCGACCGTCGACGCCCCTATCGCTGCCCTGCCTGTCCCGGCGTTCCACAAGGAGCTCCGCCCCGACGCTGAGCGCACGGACTCGACCCAGGCGATCGCGCCCACAAGCATTCCTGCTACTCCCCTCGAGAGCCCGGAGGCGCCGACCAACGACAAGGACGATGGCGACTCTTCCGATGACGAGGTGGAGGGCCCCGAGGACCTTGATGGTCCTCGCCGCGACTACTCGCGCTCGACCTCGCCTCCTGCCGCTCCCCAGCCCGCCATCGGCTCCGTGATCGGTGGCCCCGTCGCCTCGCCCGCTACACCCGAGCCTACCACTCTCCCAGCCGTTGTTGCCCTCGGCCCCACCCACGACGACGCTCACAAGACTCGTCGCAGCGCCCCCCCTCCTCCTGCTTCGCGCACCCTCAGCGCTGCTTCTCCCTCCTCCATCACTCCTCCCGCGGCTCCTGCTGTCATTCCTGCTCCTCCCATTGCCGCCGCTCCTGCTGCTGCGGCCGGCGAGCTCGACCCCTTCGGCGCCCCTGTCACCTTCACCACCGCACCCACGTCGCCGTCGAAGCAGGCAGCTGATCCCTTCGACATGCCCTTCGGCGCTCCTGCGGCTGCCGCTGCCGCCTCCTCGCCCAAGGCGGGCGAGACCGACCCTTTCGGCGCTCCCTTCGCCGCTGTTCCCTCGTCGCCGTCGAAGGCGCCCGCTGTTCGCGCTGATCCCTTCGGCGTGCCATTCGCTCCCGTTCCCCCGTTCCCTATGTCTTCTGGCTTTGGCGCCTCTTCGAGCGCCACTCCCTTCGGTGCGCCCAAGGCGACGACGTTTGACGACGATGACTTTGACTTCCCCGAGATCCCTACCAGCGCCGGCGGCGCTGCTGCTGCCCCGTCAAACCCTGTGGCGTCCTCTGCCTTTGACGACGAGTTTGCCAGCTTTGACGACGACTTTGACAAGCCAGCCTCGCAAGTTCAGACTAGCTCTGACAAGTCGTATGAGGTTGTCAATGCGCCCCACGCCCAGGACGAGTGGGGTCTTCCCAAGGTTAGCGGGGCGGGAGCTTCGAACACGCTTTCGTTCGATGACGCGTTTGGTGGAGACTTTTCGCCAGGGTGAGAGTGCAAGGTGCAAGGTGGATGGATATCTTACCGTCCAAATGCTGACAGCCCATCCAGCCCGGCCGACACAACGTTTAAGCAGGCAGCCGCCTCTTCTGCCTCCGCGCCCCCCACGCTTCCTGAACGCCCTGACCTCCCCCAGCCTGATGACCTCGAGGACGTGAAGAAGGTAAGTAAGGGAACAGGAACACACTTCCGAAGAGTCGGACTGTCGGGTGAGCCGATGGACAATGCTGACGGTTCCAGCTGTGCGGCATGGGCTTCCCGCGGTCGCTGGTGGTTGAGGCTCTGGACGCCAACCAGTACAGCTTCCAGAAGGCGCTTAATGTGCTTCTCGACTCCAAGTAGGGGTAATAGTTGCAGTAGTTTTTATATCTTATACCATGCGAGCCAAGCGAGACGGCGATTGAGAAATGCAAACTATCTTCCCTGTTCGCTCGCTCGTTACGAAGGAAACAAACGAGTCGATTTCCGTTATCATTTTCTGTGAAATGAATTTTAATTGTCTGGAGTCAATTATTCAACTTTTGCCCCCGTTGCCCCATTGCCCTCCACGCAAAACTCACGGGCTGGGCTGGACCCTGCTGCTGTGCGTACTCTGATCGCTTTGCCAGAGTGCTGCTGCTGCCATGTGATCGGCTGCAGCAATCCCGTCAGAGCAGTTTATGTTTGTACTTTTGCTCACTCCACTCGTCCACTCGTCCACCCTTTCCAGAATCTAATGTCCGCTGGCTCGCCTGGCACAACATCAAGCCCATCAGCCGGCGCGGTCGGCATCATGGATGACACCCGCATCCGCTTCCTCCGCGCTTGCGACCGTTGTCGGTGAGTTGAGCTGTCTCCGGTCTGTTCGGACATCCGAAGCCGAACTTGTTCGGACCTCGGACCCGCCAGACCCCACCCACCAGTAGCTAACACCGTTTCCACAGCGCACGCAAAATCAAGGTCAGTACAAATCCTCCAGCGGCATACGCGCATGCATACTGACTGCTCAGTGCGGTCACGAGAATCCCTGCGCCAAATGCGTGGCTGCCAAGGCCGTGTGTTCGTTCTCGACCAAGGTCGGCAACTCGCGGACGGTACTGAGCAGTGTGGAGCCCAAGTGAGCCCCGGCGCGAGCGAGAGTGGGGCGGGGAATGTTGCTGACAGTCCCCAACAGACTCGAAACGAAGGATGATGCCTCGGGGTCGAAGCGTGTTCTGTCCAGCCCGGAGAGCAGCATGCCGAAGAAGCGACGAGGTGAGGTCTTTCGAAGCCCACGGTAGCTGACGCCAGTCCTCGACTCGGACAACACGGCGCACTTCTACGTGTCCTACCACGGCCTATCGCATCATGCTGGATCGACGTCCGGACTGCCATTACTGTGAGCTGATGAGGAAAGCAATGGCTGACAAGCAGGGAGACCACGCGGAAGATGGCGACAGAGCGCTCCACTACCTCGACAACGGAGAAGTCCACCGAGCCCGACTGGCAGTGGCTCCAGGATCTCCTGCACGACGGAACGGCCCGCAACGGCGAGAGCTCGGGCGAGTTCTTCCCAGGGCGTGACATAGCGCCGTCGCAGACAGGCGACCAGCTCATATCGAGCATCCCGGAGACCAGTACGTGGTGCCGCGCCTACTGAACCATAGGAGCTAACCGCCAGTCCCGCCAGACCTCATGAGTGACCTGCTCAGGATCTTCTTCACAACGATCCACCCCGTGTGGCCGATCCTGCATATCCCGTCCTTCTTCCAGGACTTGTACCAGTGGGACAACCATGCGTTCGCCGCCCTCGTCGTGGCGATGTGCATGCTGGCGTCACGGTACACCAGCGACCCCCGCGTCAGGACGGACCCGGCCACACCGACATCCGCGGGCCTACGGTACTACGATTTGTTCAATCGCCTGCTCGAGCGAGCGATCAGCTGCGACAATGTCATCTACGCGATCCAGAGTCGCTTCTTCGCGTCCATGTTCCACTGCGTCGACAACGTACCGCATCCCGTCGCCCAGGGCCTCTTCGCCGAGGCCCTCTCGCGCACGCTTGACGGCGGCCTGCAGCGCTACATCTCACCGGACATTATGGAGAACTCGATCCTGAGGGAGATTCGCTCGGTGCGTTGCTGAAGCGTTTACGGTGGCAATAAATTTCTCGGTCGTTGCTAACACTCGCAGCGGACGGCCTGGGCGGTGTATGCCTGGGACAAGCAAATCTCGGCGTTTTGCGGACGGCCGCACCTGATGCACATCTGGGACATGGACGCGCCGATCCCCGAGCCGTTCAAGGAGAGTGGTACAGACCTCAAGTCTTCGGCTGTGCGGATCGAGGACAATGACGCCGCGCATGTCGACACTTTCCGCCAGCTTATCCAGGTCTCTGCGGTGCTTGAGAGCGCGTTCCGTGCGTCTTCGCACCAACCGTTTGTGCAAAACTGCGATTTCCTCAACGAGGTGTCGCGCCAGAGCCGCCCCGACGACGACGACATGGACCGCCTCGACAAGACTATGAACTCGCTTGTCAAGTGGAGGAGCCAGGCACCGACGAACGTCGCCGACCCCCAGCCCAAAGCGCGGTCAACGCTTGCAGGCTACTCTGTCGCGACTGAGCAGGTCGCATCGATTGATCAGATGATCCAGCTGCTTGTTGGGTCCCGCCATCTCCAGCTCGAGACGCTCAGCCCCGACCCGCGACCGGCGATGCTCGAGAAACACCGTGCGATGCTCATCCGCGCATCACGGGACCTCGTCGCGCTCGTGGTGCAGCTCGGCGCGACCTACCATCTCGGCCGCTGCGATATCTGTAAGTACGATGGTCGAAGTGCGATGCTGATCTCGACAGTGGTCGCGTACCGCCTCCTGTTCACTGGACGTCTTCTACTTGCGTGTGTGCTCTCCGCACGCGTTAGCGAGAACCGCCCCCAGGAAGACGAAGCCTCAAAGATCCTCCACGCTACGTCGGCGATTCTCCGGCACTTTGTAACGCTCTACCCCGTCGCACTCGGCTCGATCGAGGTGCTTGAGGAGACAATACGCGTGTGCCGCGTCGCGCCCCCCGATAACGCGACGCCGCGCTCCAACACCCCCGGCGGCAATAGGTTTGCCTGGTACCGCCCGCTCGCGCACGACACGCGTGACACGCCCAAGAAGAAGGGTGATATCAATGACCCGACGACAAAACCTGATCTTCCCCTCGAGCCGCCGCCGGAATGAACCCGCAACAGGCAGCTCAGGCGGCCCAGCAGGCGATGCAGCAACAGCGTCTGCAACAGATAATGCAGGCTCAGGCGGCCCAGCAACACATCCAGCAGCAGGTTCAGCAACAGCAAGCTCAGCAGGCTCAACAATCATCCCAGCTCGCCAACCCCGGAACCCCGACACAGGCCGGCGTCATGACTCCGGAGATGGCTCGGATACATATGCAGGGTCGGCAGTCGCCTGCCGTCGGTTCGCCAGTTCGACCCAACATGGCTCATCCCGGTAGCATGCCCCCTCCCGCCCTGCCGACTGG
>PQXP01000361.1:0-26738 GCA_002973495.1 Apiotrichum akiyoshidainum | reverse complement strand
CCACCCCCCTGTCGTGCTCCCCACCATGTTGCCGGTCCGCACATTGTTTGTGGCTCGCAAATTGCTGTTGGTGCTTGGAGCTTGGATCGTTTGCAACGGATTGATTCAGTGGTACTTGTTGGCCTCCCCATCGGTCAATACGGCGGCATCCGACCTCCATGGTTCGGACACCGAGCCCGAGGTCCTTCTGCCGCGGTCACCTCCAGTGCCAGTCGAGCGCGATAGCGACGACCGGCTCGACTCTATCAGCCCGCTGTATCGCCCTTTTGCCCCGCTTCAGCCCGCCAACACTTACCGCCATCTCGAGACTGCCAGCCACCTGCCTCAGGAGTGCTTTGAGAAGTGGTTCATCGATGGCCAGCTCGTCTGTGACGAGCCCTTGGGAGACGAGCCGAAGGTTGATGCCATCTGGCTCTGGGTCAACGGCTCCGATAGCCGCTGGCGCGAAGACTTTGAGCACTGGCACGATGCCCACAAGATCAAGTCCCCAATCCATCATTTCAGGTCAGTGAAATGGAGTCGATGGCGGCGCGTCTGCTAACAATCCCAGGGAGCAGAATGAGCTCCTGTACTCTGTTCGCTCTGTCTTTGCGGCTATGAACGGGACGATTGCGAAAGGACATGTTGTGGTGTACGACAGGCCGTTCGACCGCAGCAAGGACCTGGAGCTCATCCCGCCCAAGACTCTCGACAGGCTCAAGGGCGAGTACACCCCCGAGGGCCTTACCGAGTACCTCGCAACATGGCGCACCGCACAGACTCCCAGCTGGCTCAACTTTGGCCGCCTCAACCCTGCCGAGAGGCCCGCCGACGGCGATGTCCTCCCCCCTCTCCGCTTCGCTAGCCACTCTGAGATCTTCCATATCCCCACAGCTGATGCGTCTGGCATGCCCAAGGAGGTTGGTGAGACGGCCTGGCAGGAGCGCAAGTGGAGGAGTGACGCTCTGCCCACCTACAACTCGCTCGCCATTGAGAGTCGTCTCGGCTGGCTGCCCAACATGTCCGAGGTCGCAGTGGCGCTGAACGACGACTACTTTATGCTCAACCCATTCTCGAGCGGCGACTTTCACTCTGTCCTCTATGGTTCGGTGCTGCGTTTCAAAGGTGGTGGCGTAAGTACTTTTCAATTGTTAGTGCATTACTAACCCGCAGGTGAAGATTCCTCCCGAGCTGAAACCCAACTACTTTGGCTTCCCGGGAGAGTACGGAGCGCTCATGCACGGCAACTGGCTCATCTCGCAGAGGTTCCCTGAGCGTGAACGCTCATACATGGAGCACTCGCTAAAGGTCATTACCAAGCCGATGCAAAACGAGATGATGCTCATGTTCGACGAGGCAACCACCACCGCCTCGGCCAAGCGCTTCCGCGAGCTCAGGACCGGACACGGCGACCTGCAGACGCAGTGGGTCGAGGCGTCGTTGCGTGTCGAGCGCTGGCGCGAGGCCATGCTCTGGACCTGGGCGGTCGCCAAGCTCGGCGGCGCTGACGGCTGGTGGCGCACCACCGAACGCGACTACATTGCCGACCTGTTCCAGACCGAGCCGGGACCGAAACCAGCCAAGGCCGAGGTCACCCGCGGACCCCGCAAGACACTCGAGCACATCCAGGCCAACTTTGAGCGCGCCGGCTGGACCGGGCCCAAGGCGACAAAGTACATCTGGAGTGAGTATTCAGTACAGTAGCCTCGCTGACCACAGGCTCGCTCGACGGACACATGCCCAATGCGCGCCAGACGGGTAACGCAAAGGAGGAGCCAAAGTGCACGATCCAGCTCGACGAATGCTTTGACACCTTCTGGACGGCCAACGAGGACGTGACGGCCGCACACATGTTCAAGCACATTGCGTTCCGCAAGCCCCAGTGCGGCGACTGCGTTCTGATGGCGCTCGTCACCGCGTCTGGCGAACTCGGGCTCCGCGAGGTCTTCCCGACAAAGGGCGCAATGTTCACCAACCCCACCTCCTCCCCCATCCCGGCCTACCTCGCCCCGCCGCACCTCCCCCTCACTCCCACCTGGCAGGAGGCCGACTTTTCCCTCTCCAAGGCGGTCGCAAAGACCGTCATGCCTGGCGACGTGATCAATCTCCGCGAGTGGACCATGTTCCTCCTCTCGAGGTACCTGTACACCTATGGTGAGTACCCTTGTGCGGTCAAGTGTCAGCAAGATGGCAGCTGTAGACTCACGCTGACCCGCAGGCCACTCGCACACCGAGTTCCAGCAGCTGCGCACGCCCGAGAAGGCGACCGACATGTTCGCGGCCGTCGACAAGAGGGACAACATTGCCATGCTGTGCCTCAACGACGACATTGAGCGCAACTACACCGAGGTTCGCGATATTGCGCAGGCGTGGTTTGACAAGAAGTGGCCAGAGAAGCTTATCTGGGAGCGTTGAGCGTTGAAGAGAACACAAACACTTGCTTCACTGGAGGATCCCCCCACAGTCCCGCGGTCGTGTCCAGGCGTCGTCCATGCGCGATTTTGGGCTATATCCACTATATCCCCCAGCCAAACGCGTCAAAGATACGGCGACGGGGCCAACTAAGTTACTCAATTGTGCGTAGCAGATGGCGTCAAGGCCCAGCCTGGCCTGGACTGTTGGAATGCTTTGGGTGCCGAATAGGCGGAGGGCAAAGATCACCCCGGACACCACGGAGGGGGGGGGTTGGTTCATTGTCAGTTGTACTACTACTACTACTACTACTACTATATCATTATCATGCACATGCATCTATCAGGTCTCCATTTGCCTTATCCATTGTGCATAGTAGCGTACAAACTTCTGATCCACTCTTGCTCTCGGCTACAGCTTGGCGCCAGCCATGTTGTGGACGACATCACCGTCCTCCTTGGCACGAATGCGCAGGGTCTTGCGGAGAATCTTTCCACTGGGCGACTTGGGTACAGTCTCGATAACAACAATTCCGCCATGCAGGTGCTTGTGGCGCGCAACCTTTTTGCTGACCCACTGGTGGACCTCGGCAGCAAACTCGGCATGGGAGAGCCCGGCGCTCGGGTGTGGAACCATGTACGCACGGGGGAGCTCAGTCGCCTGGGACTCGGCCCACACGCCGACCACTCCGGCGTCGAGCACCTTGGGGTGCTGGATGAGCAGGCCCTCGAGCTCGGCGGGGGCGACTACACGTCAGCATGCATGTCGCGTGCAGGATCCTGATTCACTGGCAGCTATCCACCAAAAACTCACCCTGGAAGCCCTTGTACTTGATAAGCTCCTTCTTGCGATCAACCACATGGAACCAGCCGTCGTCCGAGATGGTCACGACGTCGCCAGTCTTCATCCAGCCGCCAGGCGCAATGGTATCCCGCGTTGCCTGGACATTGTCGTGGTACCCCTTCATCACGCTCGGGCCGCGCACCCAGAGCTCTCCGGGTCCGCCCTCTGGCGCGTCGCTGCCGTCCTCGTTGACAAGCCGGGCGTTGTAGCTCGGCATGAGCCTGCCGACGGATCCCTCGTGTCCCTTGGCAATCTCGCGCTTGAAGGTGACAATGTTTGGGCTCGTCTCGGTCATTCCAAACCCTTGAACTCTGTGAGCGTTAGCTGTGCGCGCATGACACGTGAAGAAACATACACGACGGCGGTAGGAATGCGTTCCAGGAAGGATTTCAGGAGTTCGGTGGACAGTGGTGCTGCGCCGCACATGACAGTCTTCACGGTTGAGGTGTCGTACTTGCTCAGGTTGGCCGAGTTGGTGAGGATCAGCACCACGGGGGGGACGAGGAGGAGCGTGGTGACCTTGTACTGAGGATTAGCTGTGAGCAGGAGAGGTCTTGAATTCACCTTCACAACACATTCGAGGACCTGAATCTCCTCAAAACGAGGCAGAACCACGACGGGTGCACCCATGCTCAGCGGCAGCATGACGGCAATGACGGCCGCGTAGATGTGCGAGAACGGCAGGAAGCAGAGCACAACATCCTCCTTGGGGTAGAAGCGCGTGAACGAGACGTTGTTGCCTTGTAGCTGGGCGAGTCAGTCCAGGGGCCTGACTGCGGTTCTCACCTGAGCCGTAATGTTCATGTGGCTCGACATGACGCCCTTGGGCAGTCCGGTAGTGCCGCTAGAGTAGCATAGCCATGCAGTCTGCTGGGCAGCCGGGCCATCGAGTCGCTGGGACGTGCCCTCCTTGGAGTGGAGCACCTCCCAGATCGTCTTGTACTGCGCGAGGTGGGCAGGACGGTTCTCAGTCTTGCACATGAGCACAATGCGGTCGGCTGGGAAGCTGCGCTTCAGGAGCGGGCGCGTCTTGTCAAACGGCGCGACGTGGTCGGGCGACAGGAACGCCATTGTCGCGCCCGAGTTGTTAATCTGGTGGGCGAGCTCCTCGGGTTCGCTGCTGTCAGTCCATCGGTCCATCGACTGGCAACCCACTATGCGGCATTCGCCGGTGAGATGGTGACGCCAGCTGCCATGCAGCCGTACGCCGTCAGAGCCCACTCGAGCGAGTTGAAGCCCCAGATGCACGCGGTGTCGGCGCACTTCATGCCGAGGCCCTCCCCGTCACCGCCGAGCTCAGCACCGCGGAGCCCCGCCGCCAGCCGGAGCGCGATGCTCTTCACATCAGCGCGGCTGAGGGTCTCGCCTGTCTTGCCGTCGATGAAAGCCGGGAGAGCGGGGTCGAATGCCGGCAAAGGGGAGACGCCTGGCGCATCGGGGAACAGGTAGTCGAAGATGGACTGCTGCGGGAGGAACGGGGCCGGGTCCGTCGAGGTGTAGATGCGCGGCGAGGGCAGGACTGACATTCTGACTGCCTGAGATGTGGTGTGCGTGGGTGGGGTGTGACGATGGCTGGGCTGGTTCTCTGGGCTTAAATAGTGGGCGAGAGTGCCGGCCATGCGGGTTGTTATCCCGCTGTCATCCTAGGTCGTGGGCGACCTGGCCTGCGTTGGTCACTGAGCGACCTCAGCGGGGTATCCGATACCATGCGGTTCTCATGGCGGGGCTTTGCTGGGCCCCGTGCTGCCCACCACTGAGCCCCACTGCTGAGCCGATCAGCGATCACGACCGGGCCGAGCTATTTACGCGGATTTCGGTATCGACCCCATCAAATCCACCTTTTCAATTGACGTGTATTTAGCATACAGCAAAACAGCCCTTCTGCCAGCTTGCGCTTCAGACCAATGCAAGGTTGAACCGACGGTGGCCCATTATGAAGGCGATCCGCAATCAGATAGGAGCGCTGATCTGTGTGTGCAGATTGTGTGCTGCGCAAAGCGACAATCCCGAGTATTACCCGATGATTCCATCTATTAACCGAGGCGTCCATCTCCATTCCACCGTCGCTCAGTGACACCCCATCGTCACATCCAGGCCGAGGAGGAGCAGGCCTTGCATCACAGCGTACACTGCATCACCGAGACCATACGCACTCCGTCCTGTGTCGACGGGGGCAGAGGCTTCGGCACCTGGGGTAGAAATCTCAAGGAGGTCACATGACGCCCACCTAACCGAGCGAGGTAGCCGATGAAGGACTTGATTGCCCCGCCGTGATACTCTTCCGTCACTACAAGGCTCATAGTCACAACGTTACCCCGCCGGTGGATGCCGCTTGTTGATTTTGTGGATGCAGGTTGCCGAGACCATCTTCGCGGCACTTGCGCCTTCACAGCCTGATGTTCTCTGACAGGCGTGAACCCTCACCATTCATTCACCAGCTACGTAGCAGTCTTAACCCTCAACGCTGTTTACTTCACCCTTGTTAATCGAATCAGTTACGCTACGGTCTCATGATACTGCCTGATGCCTCCTCACAGCCTGGCGCGCTTCCCCGCCCTGTCGCTCCCCTCAGTCGAGCGCCTTCCGCGTTCGCGCGGGTCGTCGCCTGCGAACGGCGTGACGCACCCGTTGTCGTCGATAATGGTCCCAAAAGCTTGCTTGCGAATCTGCGCAAAGCGAATGCCGCAGTCAATGGTGTCCCGAACCACGAACGATATGACTGTCGTCGGTCGTGTCTGTCCCAGCCGATCAATGCGACCGATAATCTGCTGGACCTTTGCGTCTGTCCACGGCTGGTCGAGGAGGAACAATACACTTGCGCGGTGGAGGTTGACGCCGGTGCTGCTGCAGTCTGAGACGACAAGCACGCGAGAGTTGCGGCCCGTAGCAGTCTGGTGGTCCTGGTCCCTCTGGAACGCGGCATAGATATCCGAGCGCTCATTGGCGTCCATCGTACCGTTTGCGTATGCGGCAACGATCCTCTGCTTGCTGAGCTGCTGGAGGATGGCGCCGTGGGTGCCCCTGTTGCTCCAGTGCGAGTAGATCAGGAACTTGCGCTGGTCCTTGATAGGCAAGTCCTCGTCTTCGATGAGCATCCTGCGCAGGACGGCACCAAGGGCCTCAATCTTAGCGGACATCACGCGGTATTCGTCGCCGTGGACAGCTGGAATCTCGTCCTCGCCATAGTCGTCTCGAATCCTCGCAAAGTGACAGAGCAGGCCTTGACGTGTGAGGTGCTCAAAGCCCCGTGGGAATCGGTGCTTGTTCTCTTCACGGCCGTTGACGAGGGCTTCATAGACCTTCCGCTGCTCCACGGTGAGGAACACCATCTCGTGCTTGACAGTGAGGGGTGGGCGTGGGATGAGTGGCTCGCCTCCGAGGACCATGGTTCCGAGACGGCGGACGATAATGAGGCGCATGACGTCGTAGATCGGCTTGACGATGTCCTTTCTGATGATATTCTCAAGGCTGTCCCACTCTTGGCGTACCTTCCATGCCGCAGGGTCGCCGGTGCTGCGTGGCAGTCCAACGAGATCACACTTGTCTAGCATGTTGAATAGTGCTGAAGTGGCGCGTTCATTGCACAGCTCCTTGGTCCTTCGCTGAAGCACCATGCGCCTGGCATCGTATGCGTAGTGGAGACCAACCAGGTGAGCCAGCTGCACATGGCAGTCGCTGTAGTCGTCCTCAATGATCTGCTTGCCCTTCGCGGGAACCTCATAGGAACGCTGCCACACCACCCCTGGGTGGCGCGTGACGTTGCGCCCAGTGAGGCGCATAATGTTGAAGAGGTCCAGGATCGAGTTCCACACGGGGGTCGCGGTGACGGCAAAGACCCGATGCGACTTGGTCGCGAGTTCCCGGCCGTTGTTGAAGTTCATCGTTGCCGGGTTCCGTGCGACATGGGCCTCGTCGAAGAAGAGGTAGCTGAGATTCAGGTCGTAGATGCTACGGTGGCGGAACCTGTCGTTGAAGGAGTCGTCGTCGTTAAGGACGAGACGGCTTTCAGACGCCAGGCCCGACCAGGACATCAGGTAGACGATCAGCCGACCGTCTCGCGAGTACTGCATCGTCCGGTCACTGTTCTCCTTTGTGGGACGTATGCGACGGACAGCTACTGCCTCGTCGTCGAACATGGAGTGCAGCTCAAAATCCATCTGCTGCAGGAGCGCGTGCTCCGTCACGACAAGAACGGGCTGCAGCTCCTTCGTTCGGTGTAACTTGCCAGCGACATATGATTGCGCCCTGTCGTCAGCTCCGGCGTCCGCGCCCACTCACTCGGCATAATCCCCGCGAAGAACGTGCGGCTTGTACGCCTGTGCGACGCCTGCGGCCCTGGCCATGGCGTCATTCTTGCTCGCCCACAGACCGTACGCAATCACCAGAGCAATCATTGTCGTCTTGCCGAGACCGGTGTCGTCCGCCAGGATGAGCTGCCTGAGGCTGCTGATCTTCTTGTCGCCCGAGTACGCCAGGCTAAAGTAGTGCGCTACGAGAGCCAGTTGATGAAGCTTGGGCTGCCGGTCCTTGATGTAGGGAAATACGCACTGCCTTCGCAGCCGGTGGCGCCTGTCACGGTTGAGGGTACGGGCCCCCTCGCGCACCTCGGCAGACTGCAGGGACTCGAGACCGAGATAGCACACATAATCGTAGTGGTCCCAACTGGCTGGGTGGACGTCTGCCCATGTGGTGATGGTGGCAGGCATGGTGTAGGAGGTGCTGGGATGTCTCGCAAGTTACAGGAAGAAAGTGATGGTGGAGTCGGGAAGTTGGAACAAAAGTATGTAAAAGTGGCAGTCAAAATGACGAGACTGACGGTTACTTTGAACGTCGGCAGTGGCCCACCATGCGCAGATCCCACGCTGTCTTGACCTCCGAGCTACATTTCTCTACAGAATGCATGCCTCCTCTATCTACACGTGAACAACTCTGTGGCGCCCCGGCTGCCCCTTGACGGAGTTCCCACGCGGTCGGGCGCGAGGGCGCTTTCTGGAGCGATGCCTCCATTCCTCAGAGCTTGCTTCCTGTCCGTTCTGCATCTCAGTTCTGCCATAGCGTAGATGTCTCCCACGACAAAAGCGCATCGTATATGAGCTCTGTGAAGGTGGTGTCAACATGCGTTCGGCTGACACAGTACGCAATGGGCATTGATGGGCATTGGACCCGAAACTTTTTCATCTCGCTGCTCGCAATGTATGTAGCTAACAACTGTGTACCTCGAACGAATAGTACCAGCAGAATACGCGCCATCCGGATAAGACCTGCCTCATGATATGGGTACCCCCCTATCCTCCTCGGAGACACTACCACCTACGGCGTCCGCTCTTGGCGCGTTTCGCAGCCTCGCCGTCAGCCTCACCTGCGGCCTGGCGTTTCGGCCTGGGCTCTGGGTCTTTCTCCCCAAGCTCTTCCATACAAACTCCAGCGCACGGGAGGACGCACGCATTCTCATCCAGGATAGCTTCGAGGGACTTTTTGCGGATTTGGGCAAACCTGATTCCGCAGTCGATCGTATCGCGGACGACGAAAGAAACGACTGTCAATGGGCGGCTCTGTCCCAGGCGGTGGATCCGACCGACAATCTGGTTGACCTTTGCGGAAGTCCACGGCTGATCGAGGAGGAACAGTACGCTGGCGCGGTGAAGGTTGACACCGGTGCTCGAGCAATCGGAGAGAATGAGGACACGCGAGGCGTCGCCGTTCCTGTTGTGGTGGTCTTCGTCTTGCTGGAAGGCGGCATTCAGGTCGGCTCGCTCGCAAGCTGGCTGTCGACCGTTTGATACCGCAACATTGATACCGGCCGCCGTTAACTGGCGGTTCAGCTCACCAAGGACCTTGTCGCTGGTCCAAGCCGAGTACACGAGATACTTGCGTCTGTCGCACAGTGGAAGATCAGAGTCGCTTTCGAGCATGTCGTTCAGCCTCTCCGCAAGCGCCTGGATCTTGGCCGACAGCACTTCTTCGCCACTTTCCGTAACCTCCACAACCTCTTTCTTGACGTCACCGCCCCCGACTTCCCTATCTTCGCCGTTGGAAATGTGGCACAGCAAGCCTTGGCGGGTGAGCATTTTGAAGCCGCGGGGGAAACGGTGCTTCTCCGAGGTGGTATCCAGTTGCTTCACGAGCATCTCGTACCTGGCACGCTGCTCAGGGCTGGGGCGAACGAATTCGTGCTTGAACTCGATACTGCCTTGGGGGAGAAGAGGGTCGCCGTTGACGACTGTCGAACCCAGACGTCGGACAATCAATGGACGCACAGCCGTGAAGAGGGGTACGTGAATGTCCCTCTCCACCTTCTTCTCGAGCTCCTCCCACTTTGCGCGGAGCTCGTCAGCATCCTTGTGCCCGCACGGAACCCCGACAAGATCCCACTTCTCCAGCTCGTTTGCGGTATTCGACATGTCGTCCTGGTCGCACAGAGCTCGAGCGTTCCGCTGAAAACACTGCCGCTGCTGGTTGTACGCGGTAGTCAACTCGATAAGCTTGAGGTAATGGGGATGGCAGTCCTGATAAGGCTCAACAATCTTATCGAGTGGACATGACACCTCCTGGGAACATCGACCACTTTCAGCCAGCGGGCTGTTCAGCATGCGTCAGGATGGCGAGGACATGGTGTGGGCTCGCTTGAGATGAGCGTGAACCGCCCTCTCACATCGGGGGGCGCTGACCAGGAGTAAATCCTCCAAAACTATAGTCAGCAAGATAGTGCTTCCATTCCTCAACTGACATCAGCATCAGAGTGGCAACTCTGAGACCGCTCTGGTGGCTGGCGTCATACTTGAGAGCTCCCCTTTCTGTTCGTCCGGGCGCAGATGTCCAAACATCCGGAATGGATCTCCCCGAACTTCCTCTGAAATTCCCACCTGGTGTGTCTCTGATGTTATCATTCTCTTCTCTCCTAGTGCTCGGTGGAGTAACAACAACTTGGTGTCCCGGCAAGTTGCTGGAGTTTGGCGTGTGTCGAGGGCTGAACGAGAAAGAACAGGAAACCGGCGCCGTGGGAACCGAATCACCACTCCTGGCCGACGATCAGATCCAGATTACCCCGCGATAGCCCTGGCGATCCGCACTGCTCCCTGTGCAGATGCAGATCGCTAGAAGGAGGAAGCAGATCCGGGACAAACCTGTCCGATATCCGGTCCTGGAGAAGTTTCGGTAATCAAACCAAGTCATCAATGGACCTTGACATTGGAAGAACATACAGGCGGCCTTGTCTCTTGCCGTTTCTGTCGACCGATGACTTGGGCTTCTCCGCGCCTGCCGCGCTCGTAACCACTGCAGCGCATTCGTTGCTTCCACCCCCAGCCTATCACAGCCGCTCCAAGTCCTGGAACCGCACACTGCAACAACCATGGTCACCAGCCTTAAACCAGCTGGTACAATCCGTGGGCCAAATTTGGGTGTCGTGTCGGACCGGACATCCTAGCCTGTCTCTGATGCCCCATTCTTATGGACATGGTTCACGAAACGCCCGCCGAGCGACCAGACCATTAGACAAGTTAGCGAGTTACTTAGCCGCCATATGATACCAGACGCGTCACCGTCCGCGCGGGGACGGACATGTCCGAATCCGCCGAGACGAAGACCGCGCCCGACGCATGTACGCAGCTGAGCGGGAGCGGCGATGCGGGTGCTCTCACGATCGTGCCCGCTACGCTAAGTCGGCATGGTCTGGGCAAGGTTTGGGCTCCAGAATTAACAAGCTGAGGGATGCCTGGGCTGCAGACACAACCCGTTTGGTGTATCGGTCTCTATGTCTGACCCCAAGAAGGATCCATCACAGATTGTCGGTTGGCCAGGCCGTCGGTCACAGATCGTAATCAGGTCTGCGTTGGTCCATGAGCCATGCTCCACAACGTACTGTGATGTTCGGTGCGCGGTGCTCGGTGCTCGGTGTCCGGCCACTGTCAAGGCTAACAGGTGCAGGTACTATAAGCGGTCTAATGGCACTATCCCAGACCAAAGACAACGGGTGTCTTCCTATACAACCCATCACCCTGTCGTCTCTCTCTATTGCTTTCTCTATCTCTCTCTCATCCACAGCCACCGGTTCTCTCTCCTTCACAATGGCCACCTACGACAACTCCCTTTCGGCATGGCTCAACTTCCACTACGCCGCTTTGAAGCACAACGGAGTCCCCGTCCTGAATGCCCTCTTTGGCATCGAGCCCCAGTGGACCCCAGCCGATGATATGGCCTCGCTCCCGGGAAAGGTGAGCTTCTCTTCCCACACATTGAAAACCGACAAAATCACTCACTCGACCAGGTCGTTCTCGTGACTGGCGGAAACTCTGGCACCGGCTACGAGACGGCCAAGGCGTACTATGAACACGGGGCGACTGTGATCATTGCGTGTCGTTCCGCGGAACGCGCCCTCGAGGCCATTAGCGACATCAAGCGCGGCGGCAGCCGCGACCTGCAAGGAAAGATCCACTATCCTACCGAGGCGTGCAAGACGCCCGGCGAGATTAGCTTTGTCAAGCTCGACCTCGCCGACCTTTCCAGTGTCCAGGCCGGTGCGGAGGAGATCATCTCCAAGACCTCGCGCATTGACGTCTTCTTTGCCAACGCCGGCATCATGGCTATTCCTAAGGGTTCATTCACGCAGCAGGGCTACGTCCTTCAGTTTGGCACCAACGTCCTCGGTCACCAGCGCCTCTTCACCCTCCTCCGCCCCCTGCTGCAAAAGTCATCCAGGCCTGATGCACCCGCTCGTGTGGTGATCACCTCCTCGCTTGCGCACATCTCTGCCCCCTTTGGCGGAATTGACTACAAGGCTCTCTCGCGCGCCGACGGCCGCCAGCTCCGGCCATGGGGAGAGTACTCCATGAGCAAGTGGGGCAACATTGCCATGGCAAAGTATATTGCGAAACAGTTTGGCCCCGAGGCAAACCCCGCGCGCCCGATCCTCGCCTTTGCCGTCCACCCCGGCATTATCGTATCGAACCTCGCCAACCACCTCAGCGTCGTGCAGATGCTCTACTCGTCGCCACTCATCACGCGCATGAACAGCGTCACGCCCGCGGAGGGCGCGCTCAACCAGATTTGGGCAGCCGAGCTCGACACTCTGGAGGCGATCGATCGCTCGGGAGAGTACATCTCCGTGTACCAGACCTTTGTCCCGTCGCGCCCCGACACGCACGACCCAAAGGCCATCGAGGAGATGTGGGCCTGGTGCGACGCCCAGGTCGCCAAGACCGATTAACCTGAAGAACTCGGACCTGCTGGGTGTCATATAGATTCTTGTCAACTAACTTGGGTGGCCGCGCCACCGCGGATGCCGCATCACACTTTACGCTCTGCGTGGGCACCAAAGCGTGCCTATATACAGGGAGATATATGCGATATCTGGATATCTGAAAGGCAAGTCCGGGTCCGGACTTGCCACCCACATGTGTTCAGATATACCAGGAGGGGACCGGACTTGTCGCGTAATACGTTTTGGCCTATCGCCACAGAGCAGAAACATAATAATATATTAATCTTCGCTAGTATATCGGTTAGTATAAGCGTCTCTCATTAAATTACATTAATTTGAACACGCTAGAGCAGGGTTCGACTCCCTGGCGGAGAATTTTTTTGCATCCTCTGCACATGACTGGGCAGAGGAACTCTGTACGGCGGACGAACAGCCTTGTACAAGCACAAGGTGCGATGGACTTTGGGTATATTGAAACTTCCTGGACCTAGATACTAGCGTGCGGCAGGCGCTGTGGCAAGTGCAAAGACCATATGTCGCCGCCAAGTTAGCGCCGGAAGCGCAAGTAGCGAGCAGATAACCGACCAGTACTTTGTCGCGGCAGCCGCCCATTTTGTGGTGCCGTGCCCATCGTTTCTTTCGTCGAGGCAAGGCCTACGAGCGGCTGCAGCTGCCCATTGGCATGCGCCTGCGGGGCATGGCGCTGTGCCCGCTCGCTATGCTGGCGCTGCAGTCGCTGGAGCCATGGCCTCGGGGGCGCTCATTCCAGCGCACGGGCCGAAAGAACCCTCTCATTGCGTTTGTCCTGGGCGCAGAGCGGAAGCCCCTGGAGCTCTCGCAGGGGGTCGGGGACGCGGCACTTGGCCTCACCTCCAACTCCCTCGGTGCGGTTCTTGGTGCAGAATGACAAAGACCTGGCTGTCTCTTGGAGGCGCGCGGAGTGCCTCCCGGTGCTGCTCACGAGCTCGGCCGCAGACAGTCCTTGGCAGCACGGCCGGCGACAGCAGCGCCCGGATGACATGAATGCCTCGTTATATCAGTCGGTAGATAGTTTGACTCTTACTACGAAGATATCAAAATGTCATGGGTTCGAGCCCCATACGAGGCTTGAGGGAGCTGCTGTCCGCGCTCCTCGGCTTTTTGGATAGCAGGAGACGGCCCTGGGAGCTACGAGTGGCGAGTGGGGCTGGACGACAAAGTCGCGTGTTGCTTGGACCAGGAAGATGAGATAGGCGGACAGCAGATGCTCCCAGCGGAAACAAGTTGTAGGAGATCGCCCAGATGCCGGAAGAACGCTTACCCGGCAAAGAATTCTGTGAGCCGCACGCAGCTGTCGCCTGTGATACATATGATTCAGAAGCAGTAACATGCTAAGCCCGTCAAGGAGGAGTGCAAGCGCGAAGAAGGCACCTCGTGGGTGTGTTGCAGAACGAGTCAGGAGTCACATGAGTCTGTTTGGGAAGTCTATTCTATATCTATGACAATGCTAAAGAGATACAACTCGAGAAAAAACCGAGGCAGTGTCCTTGTTGTGCCCAGCCCGGACCAGCCGTGGCTGAGCATTCTACGTGTCGTGGCTGCGCTTACGCGCACCACTGGAAGATCTTGCTAAAGACCTTCTTGAAGCCCGTCTGGGGCGCAGGGGCCCGGGCAAGGTTGGTCGCCTGGCCGGCAGGCTTGTTGTCGAGCAGCTTGGTGCCAACGGTCTTTTTGGCAAAGGCCTTGCTGGCCCCAAACAGCGACGACCAGCCCTTGCGGGTCTCCTTGGCTGGCGTGGGTGGACGCCATGCCTTGAAGAGGTCCGCGGCGGTGGGCGGCAGCGAGGCGGAGCTGATGCTCGAGCGGAGGGTGCTCGAGGCAGTGAGGCTCGCCATGGCTGAGCCGAAGCTGGCGGCGTGGAGGACGGAGCGACGCGCGGGGAACCACCCGAGCGCCTCCGAGCTCTCCTGCTGGGCCGGCTCGGGCACCGGAGCCTGGGGTGCCGGCGAGGGCTGGTGCACCGGACGGACAGCAGCGCGGAACAGCTCGACCTCCCAGGACGCCCACGAGTGGCGGACGTACTGGGAGAGAGGGCCGGCGTGGACTGACTCCACGCTGCGGCCCGCGGCAGTGGCGAGGGAGTCGACCAGCGACTTGTCCGTCGCGACCGAGCTGCGCTTCTGGGTGGCGGCGAGTGCCAGGTGTCCCTCAGCGGCGAGCCAGTCGGAGCAGAAAAAGTACTTGATCTCCTCCCACGAGAGACCCGCCTCCTCGCACTCGGCCATCATCTCGGCGACAACGACGACGACCTCCTCGTACGAAAGGCCGAGGGTGCCGTGCTTGGCGACGAGCGAGTTGATGAGGTCGGCGACGTCGTCGACAACAAGGCCGGTGGTGCTCGTGCCGGTGGTGGTTGCGGGAGGAGGAGAGGAAAGAGGAGGGGAGACATTGAGAGCGTCAATGTCGGAGAAGATGAGGAGCGTGCTGTTGTCAAACTTTCAAACTTGGGGCAGCCGGGGTTCTCGGGGAGGAAGCCATCCGGGTCGTTGCGCACCTCGTCGAGGCAGGCGTCGACAAAGGCGAAAACGTCGGAGAGGTCGAGGGGGGACATGTTGAGGGGGTGGGACGGGAGGATTTGGTGAGGTTGTGGGGTGTGGGGGGTGGGTGTGGGTGTGGGTGGAATGGGGGGATGGGGGGATGGGTATCCGGATGGATAGAGAACGAAGAACGACGGGGGCATCCACCTCTTATGCACAGTTTCCATCCCTCCCACTGTCAAGGCCTCGCTGCAGAGAACTGAACCGGTTGTTCCGCATGCGCTCGTCGTCGCCAGTTCCGCAAGCGTTCGGCGTCGCCAGTTCCGCAAGCGTTCGCCCTCACCGGCGCGGTCAGCTTGGCCGCATCTGGGACAGGCCACTAGCGTCCTTCTCGCCATCCCAGTTCCGCATCCGGATTGATCCTGCTGCTGACATCCAGCCATGCATGCATGCGTCGTCCACGATGGTCCAAACGTCTATCCACTGGGCACCTCTCACTCTTGCGAATAGGAAGGTGCATGATGCATGTCCGAAGGGGACGCTCGGCGGGGGGACGAAAACTGGGTTGCGCAGTTTGACTGCCTGGCGTGGCTGATTTCTTTCGTCTAGCGGCGGGAACTTGTCCCCTCCGAGTCCCATCCTGTATGCATGGAGTAGGTCTTCATTGTGCGATTCTATAAGGATATTCTCCCAGCTTTCTGGGAGATAGGAAATGGGAGATTGGAGATGGGAGCTGGGAGCATGCGTGCCGGACAGAGTCAGTTGGTACTGGGTCAGACTGGCGAGTCGCCTCCCGAATGTGTCAAGTGTCGGAATGCGTGAGAAGTCGAAGCCGGCTCTCAAGACTTTCTCTGCGTCTCTCATTCTCCCCGTAATGTCCTTGTTGCTTTCTCGAGAGTGGGTATGAGGGAGTGATAAGACTTCAATGGCCCTGCTTTGGTATGTAATTCATTTCCCCTCTCTCCAATGGACAATGGACAATATCTGAACTCCAACGAGATTTCCAGTTCGGTATACCACACGCCTCCCTCATCAGCAGAGACCCGGGCGGTCAGCGACTCTGTTCTGTTAGTACCACTTTTCGGAAGGCCACTTACACTTGGAAACGGGAGGAAAGTTGTCGCCCTTCTCCAAAGCCACTGTTGCCCTGGCGAGCGAGTACTTGTCGGTGTACTCTTCGGTGGTGAGAATGTTCACGCTGGCCTTTTGCGAGCGGCCCCAGAGGGTCTTGAGTGTGTCGTCGTGTCGGTAACGTTTGTTGCGCGGGTGAGGAATGTGCTGGAAGTTGACGAGGTCGACGACCAGCTGTGGATCATCGAGGTTGGCGGCCAGGGCTCGAATAAAAATCGCGAGTTGCTTGAGGACCGGGTATGCAAAGTCGGGGGCGACGGTATCGGATGGCAGCTGGGTAAAGTGCAGGACAAGGTGCTTGAGTTCGGAAATCCTGTTGGGAAGGTGCATCGGAACGCTCGTTGTCGGGATGGACGCGGTGGACCTGAAGGCAAACACCAGCTTGGGGCCAGTGATGGCCTTCAGCTTGGGCGTGGAGGTGGGACGGAACCCGTCAGGCGACATGTCGGCGACGATGACGGTAGTATTGTGGGCGCGGATCCAGCAGTCACCACCGTTGGCGTAGCGCACCATGGGGAAGCGTGTGGGGGCAGAATAGACAGATGACTCCTTGGGACGCTGTTTCTTGGTCCCGCAGTCAATGGGGTGGAAGCCGCAGTCGGCAATCTGAACCTCGGGGAAAACAACAGCCAGCGTGTGGGGGCGGCTGGTGTCGAGGACCTCGAGAACCAGGATAGTCCGGGTCTTGGCGTCGGGATGCTCTAAGGTGCTCACCAAGACATGGGAGAAGGGCGACGCGAGGCTGCGGCGCAAGGCCGAGCAGGTGGCGCGAAGTTTGCGGCGTGCGGTTGGATCGGCCTCAGCGATGAGCTCGATCAGGTGCGGAAACGACGAAGCGTCAAAGCCGACAAAGGAGGGGGCGGGGGGTGGAGGAAAGCTGCATGCGCAGCACATGGTGAGAGAGGGCCTCGAGACGTAGGACGGTGAAGTTGGAGCCGTGGTCGCTGTTGTTGTCGTGAGGTGGTGGCCTTGAGCCAGCGAGTCTGAGAGTCGAGAGCCGATGAGGGAATGGGTGAATGAGTACACGAGGAAAGGATGGAAGGTGTTTGCGTGCTCGTCTGTTTGAGGACGTGGGTAGAATGTGAGTGGTGTGAGTGTACAGTACAATGCCTCCACATCCRCGGCGCTCGSCCGCCCCGCGCCCCGCSCCGCTCCCCTCCCCGCCATCCGCTTCGCCTCCTCCGCCCCCTCCATGTCCTCTGTGGCCCCCAACCTCCCCCCGATTCCCACCGCCGCCGGCGTAAAGGTCCTCCCCCCTAGCCTGGACAAGATCAAGGAGGAAGGCTTCCTCGACGACCCCAAGCTCGTCCCCGCTGACGAGGCCAAGATCGTCATCACACCAGAGGCCATCCGCCAGCTCGCCGTCCTCGCCGCCAAGGAGCCGACAGATAGCCCCCTCGCCCTCCGCGTCGGCGTCGACTCGGGAGGATGCCACGGCTACCAGTACATCATGGAGCTCACCGAGGAGCGCGGCGTTGACGACTAGTGAGTTGATCGGGACCTAGGGTTGGTATTAACTGACATCAGCACCTTCTCCCCCGAGGGCATCGCCGCCGTCCCCGTCGTCGTCGACCTCATGTCCCTCGGCCTGCTGAAGGGTACGTCTCTTGATGCGCTGTGCAGGGAAGCATGCTGACGCGTTTCTATCACTGTACCCCGGTTTACCTATGCGTTTGCTGTGTACTGATCCTCGGTCCTTGGCATCCTTGATGACTACCCGAACCGTCATTTCCGACATTTCGCCCCATCTCCGATGCCTCGTCCCTCTCTGACTCTTCCACTTGACCCTCCCTCTCCGACTCCTTTCCATTCGACCCTGCCTACTTGACTCGTTACTTCCCACCCGTTCACCTTACACTCCGCTTCCGCCGCAAAAACAACTCTCCCCCACGTGCTCCGCTCCGTTTGCTCCGGTAACCCCGACCGCACAATTCGCGCAACCTCCACTTTCCATTTCCACTTGCACTTTGGCTTTATCCAACAGGCGCCACCCTCCACTACGCGACCGAGCTCATCGGCTCGTCGTTCCGCCTGCAGGACAACCCGCAGGCCAAGGACGGCGGCGCGTGCGGCTGCGGCGTCAGCTGGGAGGCCAAGGAGGGCATCAACTAAGGCGGAGAATTTCACTGTAGGACAAGGATTGTACGCATTGGGGTTGTTGCATGCACACGGATCATGGAATGTGGCGGCACACCGCCAGCTCTGACACGACTGAGGATCTGACACGAAGCGGAATGGATGAATGCTCACTCCCAGCTCTCACCCTCCGAGGGGCAGCCGTGTATGCAGTAAGAGGCTTCACATATTACTTGACTACCAGCTACAGCTCGAACCCAGGCTTATACACACACTTGTCACTCTGGTGGCCGTATGGCCTATCGCTCCTATCGGTCAGCCTTATGGCCTGTCGCTGTCGTTATTCCAGCTTCATGTCGTGCAGCGCGTCATCCTATCGTGTCCACTGTCGTGTCCCTCTTTCCGCCCCCGCTCACTGCCCACGGCTCACTGCGCGAGCTCGAGCAGCGTGTAGATGACAATCTGCGCCTCGGGCCGCCCCATGCAGCACGCGCCCCCGCGCTTCTGCAGCCAGTACAGCGCAAAGTAGACGATCAGGTTGCGGTCCTCGACCATTCTGCCCGTCAGCTGCGTCTCGCGGTGCCGGCTTCCGGCTTCCGGCGCGGCGCGCTCGGCGCGGCCCGCCGCATAAAGACTCACAACGGGCGATGGAACGCGTGCATCTTGAGCGCGGTAATGACGCTCTGCGCGTGGTGCATCCACGTCACCAGGGCCTTGGACGAGAACGCGATCGGGCACGCATATGTCATTCTGCGGCGTCAGCGTGCGTGCATGCATGCATGCAGGACCGAGTGGGGTTGGTCGTCGCCACCGCGCGGTGGCACTGCAGCGAGCGGCAACCACGGCCGTGGCGGCGCAGCAGCTGTCCGAGGACGTTGGCTATTTTCGTCCGTGTTACGCTGCGCGCGTGGCTGTGGCGGGAGCCGTGGCCGGGGCCGTGGTTGGGATTGTGGATGTGGCTTCCTGGCAGACACCCCAAGAAGCACAAACAATAGAACAGCAGCCAGCAGCCAGCACCCAGCACCCAGCAACCCCAGGCTCGACTTACTCGTCCAGGACCTGCAGTGCCGGCAGCACCTTCATCTTGCCGTCCAGGAGCGAGGTGAGCTCGTACTCGAGGTCGTAGTACCGCCGGAGCGCCTCCTGCACCTCGTGCTTGGGCTCGTGGCCGAGCGGATACGGGTAGTACCAGTACAGGAGCTGCGGGGAGCGGAATGGGTAGTGGGGGTTGATCTCGGGCGTCGGGGACGGGGGGAACGGGGTGATCATTGTGGGATGAGCTGCCGGGGCGGGGGTCGGGGTCGGGGTTTCGGGGTGGTGTTGGCTGCGCTTGTGCTGGTGCTGTGCGCGGCGCACTCTGGGCCCAGTGGGATTGTAGTTGTGGTGGCCGTTGTCGACGGGTGGGAGGGGGACTTGTTACTTGTGTCTGCGGACTGGTGGTTGGCGGTTGATAAGGACGGGGACGGAGAGTGGGAGCCGAGTAGCAGCTGCGGCGGCAGTGGCTAGACACAGTCCCGACCTTGTAAGTCGAGCACGCTGCTCAATGTAGGAGCAAGTGCGAGCGATGGGGCATGGGAATGCATGCGAACTGTTGACAGCCGGCCGTTATAACCTATTGTACTAGCCCGCGGTGTGTACGTCGACTCCACAGACCCCATTGTCGCCTACCTCGTGCCGCTGCTGCCATTGTGCTCTCTCCCTCTCTCCCCTCTGAGGCTGCTCGCGGGCTGCCTGCTCCTCGTTGTGCTGACCGAAACGTGCATGCCTATGGCCCAGCGACGATCCGAGCAGATGTGAGAAGCAGCATTCACGCCGCCACCATCTGCCTCGTCTGTCCCTCCGCCCAGCTGCCGCGACGGTGCGGCTCTCCAGCACGAGGCGGCGGTGGTGGAGCTCGAGGTGGAGCGATGGAAGTGGAAGTAGCTGCTGTCTGGCGGCGGCGCCACGCACGGCGGCAGGCGGCAGGCACGCTCTGAACTGGGCCGCACGAGGCATGCGCGCTCTGGGGTCATGGCAGTCGCAGTGCACTCTGTGCGCGGAGTGTTTCGTGTTGGGCACTGGAACGGGCGCGGCAGCGCGCTCGGGGTCGCGGTGAGTGCTGGGTGAGTACTGGGTTAGTGCTGCGGCCAGTGCTCGCGGGCTGCAGCCGGTGGCAGTCGGCAGCGAGAGCCGCAAGGGGGTACGCCAGGGGATGTGGAGCGCGGCCAGCAGGAAATGGCAACGAAAAAGGCGATAGCGACCGAGACAGGACACAGGAAAGAAGAAACAGATACAGGAACAGACAGCGGCCACGGACATTGGACACTGGACATGGACTGGCCGTTTGACTGGAACAAGAACGACTGTGGCGGCGGCGGCGCGCCAGATCTCGTGCCGTTCCTGTGGAATATGGTCGTGTTTCATCTCAATGAAGTATGGAGCACCAGCAGTATTAGCACCTCTGCCTCTGCTAGAGCCACCCGCCGAAACATGCGACGGGCGGCACGAGCAGAGGCAGAGGACGTCCTCGCGGAATGTGAGCGCGAGACTGTCGAGCAGCTGCCGAGTAAAGCACCACGAAAGAGATCATTGTCCAGAAAGCCACATTCGTGCCTGTGCGCCCGGAGACCAGAGGTGTCGGTCAGCAGTCCCGGTCTGTCTCCTGAGGCATCCTCAGGCGGGTGTCAGTCACGGGTGGCCTCAGCTGCTGCTGTTCAGTTAGTCTCACTGTGTGGCGGGCGCCGCCCTGACTGACGTCCCTGGTGTCATTTTGGTGCTGTGCTGATGCTGGGTTTGACACTCCCGCCAGATCGCCCTCAGAAGCAGAGCACAGGAAGCGATCTCGGCAGCAGAGGTAGAGACGTGAAAGACAGACAGTGGGCGGCGCGGCAGGCCAGATTAGTTGCCGTGCCGGTGCGTGTCACTTGGCGTCTGGGCCGTTGGCGACGGCTCGAGCTCGACTGAAGTGGAGCCGAAGCGCAAGAGAGCGTGAGAGGGAAGGTGAACAGGCAGGCATGACTTTGGAGGGAAGGCAAGGCGGGGGCCGGTTCTGACTTCAACGGATTCGCCGTTGCGGTCGAGGTGGGTGGCACAGAGACCCAGCAAACGAACAGCGTTGTTGCGATTGGTGTGCCCAACGATCTCACTATTCCACTTTGCCTCAAGGCAGATCCTCGTCCTTGCTGCGCTCGCTCACTGCATCGCGCCACTGCCCCAGAACTGCCCCAAATCTGCGCCAGAAGTCGCAGCGGTTCTCGAGCATGCAACAAGGCACAGCCATGTCATGTGGCGAGGAACAACGTATTGTATCGATATCAGCGGCACTGGAGTCGCAGCCGTGGTGGCGTGCTGGAGCGATACGGGAGGAGGGTGGCGGGGGATGCAGGTCAGCTGTCGGTCGGTGGCGGCCGACGAGGAATGAGAGAACGACGAAACGGTGGGGACATGGGAGAAACAGGAGCACCTCGGCATGGTTTACTTGCACGCCAGAGGGTCCGACCGAGTCTCAGACTGCGAGATCAGACCGTTTCGGCGGCCCCGCCGCCGGTAGCTCGCCTCCGCGACGACTTCATTAACAAGTGCAACAGTTTCATGCCGCCTGGTGCGACACTGCTGTACGGCAGTGTATGTAATCAGCAGACTCGACCTGGACCCCTGCAGGCCCGCGGGGTTCGGTGTGCGGAAAGGCGTCTTGAGCGATATTGTCCGAGTGGGTCTGGTCCTGCCGGTCAAGATCAGCGTGTTCCAGGCTGCAGGACGAACAGTACCTCTGCGCGCGCTTACCTTTCCTTGGACCAGGAGACTGCTGTCGTCTCGTCACCGCACACCAGCGCGGCGGGCGGGGTCAGGCGTGATAAGCTGCTGTGGAGCGGCAGCGGGCGCACTGATCGCCAACTCGATCGTATTGTCCGAGTCCTGCTTGCTGAGCTCGTGCCACAGGCTGCGGCTGTCACAGTTGGGCGCTGTCACAGGTGACCACTGGCATGGCGTCGCGGTGCTTGCGCTGCAACGTACCGGCAATGTACCAGCGCCTTGCGCCTCCCATAGTCTGGTTTCTGTGGCTCCCAGCGGGCCTCACACCCGCATCAGCGCGCCCCGCCGCGAGGTCAAACACACCATCTCTCTCAGCAATCTCGTTCGCCCTCGTCGCGGTGTCTCGTACCTGGCGTCCTCCTCTTGCTCTGCCACCAATCTGACACAGCACACACATCTAGGCCCGACGACAATGGCTACTCGGAACCATGCCTGGGAAAAAGTTGTGTGTGCGTGCGTGCCGTGGCGCTGTGGTGGCGATCGCGAGCAACGGCCAGCGCACGACGGGGACGGGGCGGGTGACGGGTGGGGAGCGGGCGACAGTGCTGCCTGGCGATGTGGCGCGTGGCGCGTGGCGCGATGCGGCTGAGGAATGCGGTATGTGGACGGTGGTGCGCGAGGCGTCCGTCCTGCGGCACGGCTGTACCTCTGTACTGCTATACTGATATACTGCTGGGCGACTGCTCTGAAGGCAGCGCCAGAACGGGTGCGTCTCGGAGGTGCCGGTGAACACACAGCACCTCGTTCGGCTCTGCCTCGGTCGTTCCACGCAAGAACAGCCCTCAGACGCCGGGACAGCCCCGCCTCGCTAGTGCTCGCGGTATTCAACTGTACCGAGCACATCCGCCGGCAGGACCTTCACCCCCATGTATCTGCGCCGACCGCCGCAGCGGCTGCATTGCTGTTTGCCCCGCCTGGTCGTGGCTCGCACAGAACTTGCAGCGCCGGCACGCTTTCGCTCCGCCACAGGTGCGGCTGTGGGTGCAAGGTGCGTCTCTTCTCTGATCTCTGCCCCCTGCACCCACGTGCGCCGCGTCCACGTCCCGGCATGCCGGTACTTCCCGCACACGCCAGACTCACTGCAGAGCTGGACACTGGACTTGAACTGCGATACGGACTCCTCCTGGCTCACGTCCCGCTTTCTGTGTTGTCTTCGGCGTGCCTGGACGGACTTGTCTCGGTGCGCTCGACCTTGCAGACCCGTATCGTGTGCTCCGTCTCCGCCACGCCGCCAACGGCCTATCGCCGCGAGCGAGGGACAGTCCGTACGCGCCAGCACACATGCACTTTCCTCCTATCTCCCTGCCAAGTGCGCCGCACGGCGGCACCTCCAATTGCTGCTCTTCGTATCACGCCACTTCCGTGGCAGCAGGAACAGGCGGCTGCCGGTGCCGGGCTCGGCCGCGGGGCCCGCACCCGCACCCGCAGCCGCCTCCACCCCGCTCCGCCGCCCCACCCCCGCACGCACCATCACCACCCCCACGCGCGCGCGTCTCCACCCGCGTCGTCAGCCATTGAGCATCAGCACGTTATTCCCCCCCGGCGACCCTGGCAGACCCCGGCAATCGCCTCGAGCCGATCCGAACCAGCCGGCCAGGAGCCTGGTCTGCACAGGCCGCCGGCAACACCGCGCCGTGCCGGGTGCCGAGCGCAGCGTCGTCCCGACTCTCGCTCCTGCAAATCTTCATCTGCATCTGCATCTGCAGCCAAACAGGTCTCGCACGCGACAAAAACATAGCAAGGGTGTGTGCACAATAGTTCAAATACATGGGGTGTGGTCGTGGTTTGTGTTGTTGATGACGGTAATTTTAAGTGATGGCTGCAAGTTAGCGCTGGTCTGGCCTCGGGGGCTCGCGGTGCACACTCACTGTACTTGGGTCCACCACCGCCCTCGGGGACGGTCCAGGTAATGTCCTGGGTAGGGGTCTTGATGGAGCAGGTCTTGCAGTGGATGCAGTTCTGCGAGTTGATGACAAACTTCTTTCCAACGGCGTCAACCTCGGCGCCCTCGGCGTCCTGGTACTCGTAGACGGCGGCGGGGCAGACGCGGCCGAGGAGACCGCCATACTTGGTGACGTTCTCAGCGGTGTGGCGGGCCTTGGCCTCGGGGTCGGTGGGCAGACGGAGGTGGACGGGCTGGTTCTCGGCGTGGTTGGTGCCGGTACGGGCGACCGAGGTGAGAATGTCAAACGAGAGCTCGCCGTCGGGCTTGGGGTACTCGATCTCCTTGAACTCGGAGGCGGGGCGAGTGGCGGCCCAGTCCTCCTTGGGGTGGTGGAAGGTCCAGGGGACACGGCCCTTGAGGATCATCGAGTCGAGACCCGACCAGGCCATGCCGCCCCACATGCCGAGGGGGTTGTGGAACGAGGGACGGATGTTGCGGACCTCCTTGAGCTCCTCGTAGACCCACGACTCCTCCATGGCCTTCTCGTAGCCGGACATGTCAACGGGCTCCTCGGACTCGGCGGCGGAGCCAGTGAGCTGCTTGTAGGCCTCCTCGGCGGCGAGCATACCCGACTTCATGGCGTTGTGGGTACCCTTGATCTTGGGGACGTTGAGGAAACCGGCCGAGCAGCCGACAAGAGCACCACCGGGGAAGTAGAGCTTGGGGATGGACTGGAGACCACCCTCGTTGAGGGCACGGGCACCGTAGGCGATGCACTCACCGCCCTTGAGAATGTTGGCAAAGACGGGGTGGTGCTTCATGCGCTGGAACTCGCGGAAGGGCGAAAGGTAGGGGTTGGCGTAGTCGAGGCCCATGACGAGACCGAGGGTGACCATGTTGTCCTCGAGGTGGTAGAGGAACGAACCACCGTAGGTGTGCATGTCAAGGGGCCAGCCCATGGTGTGGAGGATCTCTCCGGGCTTGTGGACCTCGTCGCGGACCTTCCAGACCTCCTTGATACCGATACCGTAGGTCTGGGGGTCCTTGCCCTCGCGGAGGTTGAACTTGTTCTGGAGAACCTTGGAGATGGAGCCGTGGGCGCCCTCGGCAATGAGGGTGACCTTGGCGTGGAACTCCATACCGGGCTCGTACGCGTCCTTGGGCTGGCCGTTCTTGTCAAGACCGACATCACCAGTGCAGACACCCTTGATGCCCTTGCCGTCCTCGGTGAAGATGGGGCGGGCACCAGCGAAACCGGGGTAGACCTCGACACCGAGCTCCTCGGCCTGCTCGGCGAGCCACGAAACGACACGCGAAAGGGAGACAATGTAGTTGCCCTTGTTGTTCATCTGCGGGGGGTGGGGAAGGGGGAAAGACATGTTGCCGGTGAGGAGCTTCATGCTGTCGTGGAGGGCGGGCTGGTTGAGGGGGGCTCCCTTCTCCTTCCAGTCGGGGATGAGCTCGTTGAGCGCGCGGGGCTCGAGAACGGCACCGGAGAGAATGTGGTTTCCTGCATGGTCAGTACACAATGGTGGGCAGAGGCGAGATAGGCGGGGTAAACGGAAGAGAGTGGGTGTGGCGCGGTGGCCGGGTGGGTAATCTTTGATTGCCACGGAGATGATTGGCGAGTGGAGAGTTGGGGCTGCCGTGGATACTACGGCCGCGGGGGCTGGTTGCGCAGCGACGCGGTCATGCAGCCACTGTGGTGATCACACGAGCTCGGCGTACGGTAGGCGTGGCGGGGTGACGTCGAGTCGACGCGCCCCGCCTGCCTGCTGCCCGGCTCTGTGTTCCAGCTCCTCTCCTCATCGCACCTCGGCAGCCTGCTGCTGCTGCTGCTACTCACCAGGCTCGGAACCCTTCTCGAGGACGACAACACGGAGCTGGTCCTCGGTGTCGAGCTGCTTGAGACGGATAGCGGCGGAGAGACCAGCGGGTCCACCACCGACGATACAGACGTCGACCTCGTCGGTAGCACGCTCGACCTCTTCGGGGTTGAAGGGCATCTCAGCCTCCGAGGCAAAGTAGCGGACGCGAGCGACGGGGACAAAGGCGGCGGTGGGGCGGCGGGCGACGGCGCCTACTGCGCTGCGGGAGGACCCGATCCAGCGCTGAGCGAGGGACATTGTGAGGGTCTGGGGGTGTGGGTAGAGATGGGGTAGATGGAAGAAGAAGAGGAGAGAGTGGGATGAATAAAAAGGGAGGAGGGGGAGGGACCGGCAAGGTGGCACGGCGCGGGCATGTCGGCTAGACGAGTTGCCAGGCGTGGCTGGGTGGTGGTGTTGGCGAGGAGGACGCGCGCAGAGCCAAAAGAATGCCCCTTTCCATTGTGATTGATGTCATTGGCTGCAGCAGCCACTGTGTACCACCCATCTCGAGCCGAGAGACCAGCCAGGCGGGGCGGGGATTGAGCGGCTCATCCCCCCCAATTGCTTCCGTTCTTACCCCGTAGTGGCCCCAGCACTCGGCTCTTGCTGCCAGAGATAGGCGGATCTTGACACGAGTACCCGAACAGCGAGAGAGCTCTGCCTGTACTCTGCAACCCCCTCTGGCAGACACCACCCCCGGCTGCTCACCACCACCGCCACCACCACCACCACCACCACAACTCCCACCACAACTCCCACCTCGCCATCAAATCTCCCCCCCTCCCCATCTCACCCACTCCCCTCACCCTCCCTCGCTCGACTCGGACTCTCGCCCTCAGGAATTCGGCATTCTGGATCTCGGAATTGGGCACCCACGGATAACCTGTCTTCCCTGGCCCGACTGCCTATCAGCCCGGGCCGTCTACAGAAAAAAAAAATGTGTGATCCCTGCACGCATCTCTACAGTACATAACCACGCAGAGTGACCGAAATGAGAATGGAAACCAGCTTCGGAATTCCCCCCAGTGTTGTTTTGG
>PQXP01000626.1:0-10826 GCA_002973495.1 Apiotrichum akiyoshidainum | reverse complement strand
ATACACAGTCAGCATCCGGGACGCACCCCGCTACGTCTATCGTTTGCATGTCACATTGGATCTACACGGGAATGCAGTATGAAGAGACTGTTCATCTCGGTATCGCAGCGGGGGCATTGGGGACTGGTCTGTCGGGTATCGGCCACGTCGCTGCTGCGCGGTGACGCTGGGGTGGGGGTGGGTATACTCGGTATGCCGAGGGATAAACAACGACAAATAGCTGTGGAACACGAAGGGGCGACTCGTACGAGTTCGAGTTTTAAAGGAAGTACTCTAGCATGTGGGGACGCTTCTGCGGGACCGACTTGACGTCGGGCTGCGCTGCGTCGAATACCTTGTATTCTGCCGTCAGTCTGGAAGGCCCGTGGGGGGGCTCACCTTGTCGCAGGTCCTCGTTGAGCTCCAGGATGGACGCAACGTTGCCGCAGCTGAATGTTAGGAGGGGCGCAGATGGACGCGGCCGGGGAGGGACGTACCGGTAGCAGTAGTTGGGCGCACTCCATACTGTCACGATCTTCTGGCCGAACATGAGCTTGTAGCCCTCCATCACTGGGGTCAGTTGGGCAGGTGCGCTGTAGAGCTCACCAAGTTGATGCGCTCGCGCGATGAGCTCAATATCATTATTATGACAGAAGCCCTCGACAACATCGCCGCCAAAGAGGAAACCAGCACCTCGCGGCGACATGCCCCACCCTTGGATCTCTGATTGTCAGCTCAGACGCTGGTAGAAACGCACCGTCGGGATCTGACCACAGGAGGTCACAGAATATGCCCTCGTGCGGCACCTCCTGCTTGCGATCAATTGCACGAATCTGCGGTCAGCACAGTTACAAATGACGAGACTTACTCCGTCAAGGCGCTGCAGCTGCGGGCTGAGGCCGCCGTGCACGCATAATATCCGACCGTCGACAATGGCCGCGAGAGACAAAAAGTCGAACACATCGGTGCAGTAGCGCCACACATTACTACTTCCGTATCTTCATGTCAGCACAGCTCGCGCACGCACGCGACCTACTTTCTCTGGCACTCGTCGTAAAAGCCGTAAACCTGGGTGATCTGGCGCGACTCGTGGTTGCCGCGGATAAGTGTGATGCGGTCGGGGTAGCGGACCTTGAGCATCAGGAGGAGGAGGAACGTCTCCACCGAGTAGAAGCCGCGGTCCACAAAATCGCCTGCTGTTAGCTTACGCCTGGGTCGAGGCAAGCTTACCCATAAAAATATAGTTGGTCTCTGGACACTGCCCGCCTATCTTGAACAGCTCCATGAGGTCAAAGAACTGACCGTGAATGTCACCGCAAATCTTGGGTTAGATGTGGTTTGCAGCGGGACTCACAGTCACAGGCGAGTCGACATATTGAATGTTGCCCTCGTCCATGAGAATCTCCTTTGCCTTGAGACACAGCTCCTTGACGGCTGCTTCGGGGATGATCTCGCATCGCTTCAGCTGCTCTAGTTGTCTGGGATGAGTATGCTTCCAATGCAGCTGTCAGTCATAGATATAACGCACTTGTCGAGATCGGACGCCATCTTTGTTGTTGTTTTAGGACACGCACTCGCCCTCCCTGTCGGTGGGGACTGGAAGCGGCGTGGTGTGTTGTTGTGTTGTGGACGACACGCGCAGTCGCAGTCGCGAACAGCCACTAACACACGGCCACGGAAGTAGGTCCCTCGCGAGTGCTCTCGGGACGACGGGACGTGGGGAGGTGGGCGGCGCGAGCGGAGTAATGTGGGTGAGTGACGAGTAATGTAATGTCGAAAGACGAAAACAACATGCGCTCGCTCGCTCAACGAGCCGACCGCCTGTCACTCAAAGTGAGTGGCGTGGATCATCCTGGACCCCCTTGGCACGCCTATCAGCCTAAAATCAAAACAATTTACGCCGCCAAATGTCCCATTCACGCCCACGCGCCTACCAACATCTTAATTAGGCACGCCATGCATCTCCTTTGTGATCGTCAGTGTTTTCGAACACCAACAAGCGATTGTTGCTGTCGTCTCGTTAGTGACAACCACATCCATCAACATCATGGCCTTTAGGTGCGTGCCCTGCGCGAGCAACTCTGATCCCCAGCTTTGGCAAACCTGCCGCTCCCGCAGCCGGCAGCACCGGCTTTGGCTTTGGCGCGCCCTCGGCCCCTGCTCCCTCGACTGGTCTCGGCTTTGGCGCACAAGCCGCGCAGCCCGCCGCCGGCGCATCGGCTGGCGGTCTGTTTGGTGCTCCCGCGGCTCCCGCTGCCCCCGCTGCCGGAGGACTGTTTGGTGCTCCTGCGGCCCCGACAGCTCCTGCTGCAGGCGGACTGTTTGGCTCCACGGCGGCGGCACCGGCAGCCGGAGGCGGGCTCTTCGGCTCCAAGCCCGCTGGCTTGACGATCGGCACCGGCGCGGCAGCACCAGCCGCCGGCGGATTGTTTGGCAGCACCGCGGCGGCGCCTGCTGCCCCTGCTGCTGGTGGACTCTTCGGATCGACCGCTGCGGCACCTGCTGCTGGCGGATTGTTTGGGTCGACCTCCGCGGCGCCCGCCGCTGGCTCGAGCCTCTTTGGTGCGAAGCCAGCTGGCCCGGGTCTCTTTGGTTCCACCCCTGCCGCGCAACCAGCGGCTGGTGGTGGCCTCTTTGGTTCAACCGCAGCCGCCCCCGCTGCTGGTGGCGGCCTCTTCGGCTCGACTGCTGCTCCCGTGCAGCCCGCCGCTGGTGGACTGTTTGGTTCGACCGCCGCCGCCCCCGCGGCTGGCGGCCTCTTCGGCAGGCCCGCTGGCGCTGCCGGCGGTGTCTTTGGCCAGCAGTCCACTGCCCAGCCTGCCTCCCTGCAGGCTTCGACCGCCGGCCCCTCGTCCGGCATCACAAAGGCGACCAAGTTCTCCGACCTCCCCGACCCAATTCAGAAGACAATCGAACAGATGGACTCGTGGATCAAGGACCAGAAGCAGATTGGCGCCGGCATCGACACCGAGACCATCGGCCGGGCAATCTGGCAGACATCAGGCGACGTCAAGACCGCCGCCGACGAGACCGTGGCCATCACGCAGGGCCTTGCCTCGTTGAAACAGTCTCTCGCGCAGTTCGACAGCAAGCTCACCGCCGAGGCCAACGACCTCGTCAAGTTCCTCGAGATCTGGGAGGCGTCCAAGCCCGCCGATGCCAGGCACCCCAACATCCGCCCTGTTGCCCACCGCGACTTCCCCCAGGAGTTCTTTGCGCGCGTCGCACAGAGCCTTGAGGAGAGGGTCAACAGGTATAAGCGCAACATTGCCCTCCTTACTCGCGCCGTCAACTCTCTGGCCAACGAGCAGGACACATTGAGTCCTCAGGGTGAGTCACCATACACATTCCACGCTGACATTAGTCGTCGCCCAGACCATCCAGAACAACCAGCAAGCCATCCTCTCCCTGGCATCGCAGCTCGAGGGCCTCACTCTGCGGATGAACGCGCTCCGTGCAGACTTCACGTGAGCTGTGTCCTTATTCTACGCTAACCTCAGCGACGACTACAGGGAGCGCACACACTCGATGCGCGACCCGTTCGAGATTGCGCGCGAGGAGAAGGGGCTGCCCATCGTGCGGGCATAGGAAGTGACTGTGATATACTGTATAGACTGAGCGCGAGGTGCGACCACGAGATAGGCATGACGAGATAATAGCATGCACCAGGCCCGCGGCCGCGGTTTCAGAGATTGACGTAATACCATCCTGGCGGGACCTATAGTCTCCGTAAGCGCAATTTCGGTACTCTTGACACTTCAACATCACACACAACAGTTCCAACATGGCATCCATGTTCATCAAGGGTGGCCTGGCAGCAGCGGCCGGCATCGGCAGCTACGAGGCGTACCGACTGATTCGCGACTACCCCGTGCGACGACCCAAGTCATACCTCACAACACCGGGGCTTCTCGCTGCCCAGCCAGCCCACAGCGGTGCCGCGCAGTACATGTACGCGGTGGTCGATCTGCCAGACGGCCACCCCGGGCTGGCGGAGACGGAAGCGCTCGACAAGCACGTCGACATCTTCTTCAGCAACCCGATGCTGCGTCTCGAGAGCGCGCTGTTCAAGGCCATCGGCTACCACTCGCCGCGTCCTACGGCTGACGAGCTTGCGAACGCACAGGCTGTCGGCCAGCAGCCCAACGTGGAGCTCATGAGCGGATTCTTCCCCGTGGTGCACTGCGCTCCCCCTACGCTGCTGGTGTGGTGGACCGCGCCCGGTCCCGAGGGCACCAAGCATCAGGACCTCCCCGGCGGCACCCAGGTTCTTGCGGCTGTCCCGAACGGCAAGAAACAGATCGAGCTCGCATATGGGTGCGTCGCGCGCGGACTCCCCGCTCCGCAGGAGGGCCCCATCCTCAGCGCGATTCACGTCATGTACATGCGCTACCTCCTCGACTCGGCAAAGCGCAAGTTTGAGAGGGAGCTGAGGGAAGGCAAGGTGTAGATGTGAGTGACACGGCCAAGCAGATCGACGCCAATAGGATAAATCTGACTGTTGCAGGGCTACTCTGTGCAGTCTGTATGCACTTCTGTTGGCTCGTGTAACTTACTGGCTAATCTGCGTGCGATGAGCTGCTGCTGCTTGGTGGTGGCGGGCAGGTCGCCACATACTGACCGCCACTAGTGCTCTCTGGAGCCATCCAGCCATTCTCTATGCCTCCATATCACCGCCCCTTCCTTTCCAACGTTCCCCGAACCCGCTTGCTTCCCAAAAAGGGGTTTGTAGATGGGGGGGGCTCATCTACTGCAAGGTCCCACTGGGAATCGAACCCAGATTACAAGAACGAAGTTGGATGAACAGCTTCAGAATCTTATGTACTAACCGTTATACGATGGAACCCTTGTCTACTAAGCTGGAGCGGCCGTCTTGATGACTTGCCTCGAGAGGACGTACGCAGTTGGGAGCCTGCCACGCACCGGCGAGCGTCTTGTAAACCGCAAGCGACGGGTCCGCGAGTGCCCATCAGTCTGGTGTTCTGGGGGCAGCATCCCTGGCTCTCCCCAGACCCTATCCCGACTGCAGAGATTGCTCTCGTTCGCACCCCTTCGGACCATACGACACGATGCTATCACATTTGCTTGACTGGCATTCTGCCTCCAAGAGTCATCGGCGTGTATGGTAACATTGATGTACGAACGGGAGGAAACGGCATTGCCTGATGAACGTTTTGCTACATGCCACCGATCACTCTGGACCCCGGAGCAGGAAATCGGCCACCGCACGCATGAGCTCGAGTCCTTCCTCGAAAAAGGGCAGGATAACAAACTGCAGGAGGTAGCGGGGATGCCAGTTCCTGTTTGGTCAGCAAATGTACGGCACCAGTCTTGGGCACGCCGGGCCTTGCCTGGACACAATTCCGGAACTTACTTCTCTGTCATCTTGGAACCGCTTGTTCCTCCCGCCACGGCGAGAACGGTCCTAACGATGATCTGGAGGCCAAAGTGCCACAGGTAGTCGGTCCTGCTCCTGCCCTCTCCCGCCACCTCAATCAGGTTGTTGACAACCTGCTCGCGTTGCGTGACGGCCTCAGCGACTGCCACGGCGCGATCCTGAGCATCCTCGGCAGCCAGCTGGGCCTCACGCTGCGCGACGACGTTGTCGACTGCAGCGTTTCTTACAGCCTCTGGCGCACCAGGAGCAGGAGCAGTGGCGACAGCGGCCTCAAGCCCGGCCTCAAGGTCGGCCACCTGCTGCTTGAGCTGGGCTATCTTGGCCTGCGGCGGTCTCGTCGGACACGCCTCCAGGGGCGACAACAGTCTCCTGGGGCTCAGGTGAGCTGGTTGTGCCGCGATCCTCGTTGCTGGGTTTGCGCTGGCTGTCGTCCGGCACCGCCTCCGGCTAGGGCAGGGGCTGGAGCTGCTGCTCGTCGAACCCGGGCTTGTGCTGCTGCTGGTGCAGGTCGGGGGTCTGCCACCGGTGTTCCTCGGTTGGTGTGGGGGTGGGGGTGGGGGTGGCTGCAGTGGTTGCAGCCGCCGCGGAGGGCTGCTGCGGGTGGTGAGCGGTGTGAGCTGCGGGAGGCGCCGTGCACGCCGCCTTTCCGCGGCGCCTTGCCGGCTGTCCCTTGGCATACCTCGCTCGGCGATTCTGGTTGGACTTGGGCATTGTCGTGACTTGAACGGATGGTATGACATCTAACAGCGAGCTAACAGCTTACAGTGCCCCATCACCGTGCCCCGTCACCATTGTCCGAACCTAGCAGTGGTGCCGGCTGCGGGCATCCGTTAGCTCCCTGCGCCGATCCGAACTTTTTTCTGTACCGAGGACCATGCGGACCGTCCGAACTGGTGGGGATCGATCTACGGCAATGCGAGGCGCATGACGGCGTTGGTTGTTACTCGGCCACGATCCCCCCCCACGCGAGCTAGAACGGAACGAGGGCGGGCGGACCCGGTCGGCGTGGGAAGAAGCTCGTCGAGCGACGTTGAGGTGACCGTCAATCTCGACAAGACCTGGCCAAGACGGTGAAGGCAGGATGGCCAATGTTATTCTCACTCATCCCTCGAGCTTCGTCTACCTGTTTATTATCTTATTTTGTAATGTTGTGGCATAATATCGATGTATCAAGCTGTCATACAGGGCATGCCTGGTCGTGTTGGCGCTGCCGCTTCCGTCAACACCACGGTTGTTTCGTAGCTCCCGCAGCGTCTTGGAACAACAAGGGAACGCACGATGAGGACTTCCTCGTTTCGGCTGATGGATCGGCCTCCTTGACAGGCAAGTTCAAGGTACATGACCACCCCAACTGCATATACCTTCCTGGCGGCTCGGTTCGTCACTCTCGGTCGAACGGCGCCGTTGGCGCACCCGAGCTCAGTTCTAAGACTTGCCATCATGTGTTGACCGTCTGGGACGTGATATGGCCCTCGAGCAAAGACTAGAGAGAACTCACATACAGTGACATCGCGTCGCAGTGGTCGGGGCCGCCTGTCCGCGACATCAGGGACATGAGGATCTGAGGATATCCGTCGCATTCGAATTATTGACCCCTCGCACCCTACACCGTACCCGTTAGTACTGCATGTCCATGAAGTAAGTCCCACCGCTGGCTCGAGTTGTCAGTGACGTGGTCGCTTTGTGACTTATTCATGAGGCCACTACTATCGACTGTCGCTACGTTTACACACCACATCGGCCCTGAAATCACGTCTGCTGTCCCCAGAACGCACCCCGACGTCTACGCGAGGTTAATATCGTTCAAGGAGACGGCTACACTGGCACGGTGGTGTCCATCGTATTGCCTGACAGTCTCTCCGGTAGCGAGGTCCCAGAGCCGGGCGGCGTGGTCGGACGAGGCGGTGACGAGGTAGGCCGAGTCAGCGGAGAAGGCAGCGTCCCAGACCCAGCGCTGGTGTCCCTCAAGACTGCGTTCCAGAGTGTACTCGTAGTCCTTTGTGCTCCAGAGCTTGACAGTGGTGTCGGCGGAGCAGGTGGCGAGGTGGCGGGTATCGGGAGAGAGGAGACAGCGGGTAATGTACTTCTGGTGGGCGAGGAACGAGGTGACGGGGACGAGCGAGGTGGTCTCGGATCCCGACTGGATTCGCCAGACAAACACGGTGCCAAAGTTGTTTCCGGCAACGAGAGTGCCACCGTCGGACGCGATGGAGACACTGCGGATGGGGACGTCCTCGGCGGGAACGAGCTCGTGCGTGCACGTGTTCTCGCCCAGGTCCCAGATCTTGACACTGCCGAGCTGGTCACACGAGATGAGCTCGCCCTGGTTGGGGTGGATGACCACGTCGTTGACCATTGTTCCCTCGTGCTTGTACGTCCGCTGCACCTGGCCCGTTCTGCCATTAGCCTTGGAAGAGGGTTGGGTTCAGAGGAGTCTGACTCACCGGGTGTCCCACACCTTGACGGTACCGTCCTCGCTTCCTGTGACGATCCACTTGCCCTGCGCGCTGTACTGCAGCGCCGTAACGTTTCCGGTGTGTCCCTCGAGACTCATGATTGGGGTATTGGAAAGTGACGGGATGTCCCATATCCTGTGGTCAGCAGAGGTGGGGTGGACGGACCCACCTGACCGCGCCGTTGCCGGCCGCCGCGAGATACATCTTGTCGGGGCTGATCGCCAGCCGGTTAACCTGTTTCTGCTGGTCAGCAACACCCTTTCCTAAAGCCTTACCCATTGCGGCTGCAGGGGGATCTGGCGATAGCAGATACCACTCCATGCCTCCCAGAATCGAATCGTGTGGTCGTCTGTGCGGTCAGCAACGTCGGGGCCTCGCTCTCACATCCGGCGGTGCAGAGCACGACGCTCATCTCAGCCGCCTGCTGAGACACCGAGTCGGAGTGGTACGCCTGCTGCTGTTGCGCGTGTTGTGCTGGCGCCATGGTGGGTGATGGGGTGTTGACTTGCGATGGATCGATTCGAAGGCCGAAGCTTGATTGAACTCGGCACCTGATGGTGAGGTCACTGGTGTGGAGGATGCAGCGGGAGCAAAAAGGGAAGTCCTGTGTTGTATTGTGGTGATAATGACATTCTAACTTTTGTTCAAAGACCGTTTGCTTAATGGTTAAGAGGCCCCCTTAGTTTAATGGTAAAACGAAGGTCTCATAATCCTCAGCCCTGAGTTCGATTCTCAGAGGGGGCACAACAAAAATCATCTTTTTCGATCTCATCGATCCCAAAACTAGGCACATGGTTTTCACGTGGTCTCTGCCCTGAGCGCGCGATGGCTTGTCCTTCTCGAATCTGCTACACAGTCCTAGCATGTCCCAGGCGGTTGGCGGACGTCATGGCTGTTTCCGTTCCCGGCCCTACCCTTTCGTCCGTTGCTCGCCTGCTGCCTGCCAGGTGCCCGCCATCCACGCCGATCCCCTCATATCAACTGCACCTCCCTCGTCTCGCATCTGCACACAACACCACACCACTACCAACTACTAGACTTCCAACTCGCATCACACTCTCATCCCCACACTTCACATCATGAGCAAGGACAGGTACTACAAGGTAGGTCGTAGACTCTCGCCCCCATCGCGCACAAGACCACACGCGCTAACACCCAGACCCTCGGCATCAGCAAAGACGCGACTGCCGCCGACATTAAGAAGTAAGTTCAACCATCCACCACGCAGCGCACTAACACCCCAGGGCGTACCGCAAGGAGTCGCTCAAGTGGCACCCCGACAAGTCGCGTGCCCCCGAGGCCGAGGGCAAGTTCAAGGAGATCGGTGAGGCCTACGAGGTCCTCTCCGACCCCGACAAGCGCGCCGTCTACGACCAGTTCGGCGAGGAGGGTCTCAAGGGCGGCGGACCTGGCGGACCTGGCGGACCCGGCGGAGGCTTCGGCGCTGGCGGCGGCGGACCCGGCTACTCGTTCCACGCCACCGACCCCAATGACATCTTCAAGTGAGTTTTGAGTTTCGCGATCCGGCATCAGTACTAACCAACTCCAGCGCGTTCTTCTCGTCCATGGGCGGCGGTGGCGGTGGAGGCGGCGACCCCTTCGGTATGGGTGGCGGTGGCGGTGGACCCAGGATGCGCCGCGGCGGCGGAGGCATGGGTGGAATGGGAGGAATGGGAGGAATGGGAGGAATGCCTGGCATGGGGGGTGGAATGGGTGGCATGGGTGGCATGCCCGGCGGCTTCGGCGGCGAGCCCGCTGCCCCTCCCCCTGCTCCCCAGGAGATCACCAAGCCCCTCGCCCTCACCCTCGAGGAGCTCTACAAGGGCGGAACCAAGCGCCTCAAGCTCACTCGCCACCTCCGCAACGGCTCGACCGAGGAGAAGATTCTCGAGGTCGCGTACAAGGCCGGCTGGAAGAAGGGCACCAAGATCAAGTTTGCCGGCGCCGGTAACGAGGATGAGTACGGTCAGTCGCAGACCGTCACCTTTGTCGTCGAGGACAAGCCCCACCCCCGTTTCGAGCGCGACGGCGACGACCTCATCGTCAAGCTCAACATCACCCTCTCGCAGGCCCTTCTCGGCCCTGACGGCGGAGGATCCATCACCAAGGAGGTTGACCAGCTGGATGGCCGCAGGATAAACGTCTCGCTCCCCGCTGGCCAGATCGTCCAGCCCGGCCAGGAGACGCGCATCGTCGGTGAGGGCATGCCCATCTCCAAGGCCGGCTCGATCAAGAAGAAGGGCGACATGATCGTCAAGTGGAACGTTGTCTTCCCCAAGTCGCTCGCCCCTGCCCAGAAGGAGGCCCTCCGCAAGGTCCTTGGTTAGTTTGTCCCCCCCCCCCCCCTCCCCCCGGGCACGGACACAGCTTCGACCCCTCCCTTCTCGCCCTGCTCTGGCCCTGCCGTCGAGCCAGCGCAAAGACAATAGATATGTAGTAAAACGGGTGCCGATACCCTCCCGATATCGGCAATGTAACAATTGCAAGGAATGAATCTACGAGTGATGTCAGTGGCAGAACCATCTGGGACGTGCCTCATGCCGTCCAACAAGGTGAGTTGTGAATTAACCCCCCAGGGTCTGCGAACAGTGGCACTTCCATACGTCCTGTTTGGAAGGCCGTAGGACGAACAAAGGCCAGGCCTTAGTGCCGCCGTTTAGAACGGGCTAGGACTCGTGGAATGGCATACGTCCTATCAACGGGGTGGTTATCTGCTGACCACGCTCGGTGTCGACGCCGCCATTCTCCGTCAATACGGCAGAAGAACAATTCCGGTTGACACCAGAAACGTTCGGGATGCAGAAGTGAAAGACACGACAACGGCGCGAGCCTCCTCATCTTGTGTGGCGGATATGGCTAGTGCAGTCTGCAGAATGGTGCCACAGTCCCAGGTATGTCGGTCGCTTCAATCGCTTGCCGATTCCACTTGCGCCTGGCCACGCCAATGGCACTGACAACCTCACCGGTGTGTTCTCCTGCACCTGTCCCCCCCC
>PQXP01000545.1:0-14503 GCA_002973495.1 Apiotrichum akiyoshidainum | reverse complement strand
GGGGGGGGGGCTGGGCAATCGAGACAGGAGCCAGGAGCCAGGATCCTAAGGAGACTTTTGATTCTGTGTCCAGAACGAATCTTTGGCTTCAGATCCCGAGGCGTTGGGGGCTTGAGGGTTGATGCATTTGGTGGCGTTTTCCGTCAAGCTTGTGCTAGTCATTACTGCAGGTCGCGAGTCCACCCGCAGCGCAAGCGCACACCAGTGACATTGGTCTGCCCTCTTGGGGCTCACTCGACTGCGGACCAAGTACTGCATGCATGCAGGCGGGCAGCTGCAAACAACAACAGCAACGGTAACAACATCGTGCTTTCTGGTAGCCTCAATCCGCAGTCGCGCTCGCCATAAGGCAGGTACAGTTCTTTTGGTGCGCGCGGGGGCCGGGCCGCCACTCTAATCGCTCCGCCCCTCTGGCGTCGACACGGCCTGGTTCGTAAAGCTCACGCAGATGATGTATTGTTGTTCGGTACAGCCGGTCGTCGCATGTCTCGCCCCTGCAATGGAAGAGTAATAATACAAATTCGCCCGTAGAGCTTACTGCACGCTCACAATGGCGGCGGCGGCTCGGGGCTCTCTGCTATTTTCGTGCGAGGACGCACCCACAAGACTTGAGACGGCGGTCGTCGGGGGTGTCGACAACTGATGGACGGGAGACGCCATATGCGCCGAGGGCCCATTAGGGTCAAGGGGCGAGCTTGCTTCTCCTGTCTCGGAACATTGCAAGGTGGTGGTGGTGGTCGCGCCTCTGTCTCGGTGGGGGCACAACTTGAACATTTGTAATTCTGCGTTCGAGGGCGGCACAATAACCCTTCTTTCTGCATTGTCGACGAGGCTCTGCCTCGCTCTCTGTTTTCCAACCAGCGACAAACAGAGGGAGAGATATGACCAACGGCCAACGACCAACGGAACGCAAAATCACGCTCTGATGGGGGGGAGCGGAAACGGACGCACGGAGAGAGTAGGGGGGGATGGGGTGTCGAAGGCCATAACCTCATCCCTCATCTATCGACCGGCACGTTACCCTCAAGCGTCAGCCGAGTAGAGCATCGTTTATTTTTATGTTATTTTCCTTCTTCCACTCTGGACGCGGCCCTGTGTGGCAGTTGCTGCGGGCGGGCGGGCGGGCAGGCAGGCAGGGTGTGCGCGGGACATACCGCGCGGAGGAAATGGATGCGCAGGAGAGACGCAATGTCAACAGCAGCAGTCAGCAGTCAGGTGCCTCTGTGGCAAGTTGACAGGCGGCAAAGAAAATAATTCAAGCAACAGGTTTGTTCCTGTTTCGATGGGGTAGCGGCGACGGGTGCTCTCAGGACCTGGGCCTTGTCATATGCTGGGAGCGGACCCGTAGCGCCGGGTATCTCACGCTTGGCATGCTGCAATGCTGCTGCTGTTGGTGCTGCTGCGGGGTTCGAGTCGGTGGGTGGTTGAGAAGGGAGGGGGAACCGTTGTGGATAGGCACGGTGCGAGGGATGTGAGGCACGAAGGCGGGCCCAGAGACGAGAAGCTTGATACGTGCCGCGGCGGCAGCGGCAGCGGCAGCGGCAGTGGTTGCTCTCTCGCGGCAGAGGCGTGGCGGGGCCGGCAGGAGGCCACAGACAAGACTGTGCATGGTGGTGCAGCTGCCCCGAGAAGCAACTAAGGTTTGGCTGCTTGTGCATGAGGGAGAGTGCTGCCGCGCTGGGGTGCCGGTACCCAGGCTACGGTAGGTGACACCTGTGACGTGTTTGGCTGTGCGTTTTGAGCCAGTGGACGATCTTTGCAGTGCGATTTAGGAACGGGGAAAGCTGTTGCGCGAGGACAGCATATGCATTCCAAGAGAGGTTGTCAAGCCACTGGGTCATTTGTGATTGGGGATGCATGAAGAGAGAGAGAGAGAGAGAGAGAGAGACAGAGAGAGAGACAGAGAAACAGAGAAACAGAGAGGGCGACAGTACATGTGTTATACTGGTGGCGAGTGGATGATGGATCACGAGGGAGAGGAAAGTGCAGTGGCGGCCATGTGTGGAGAGAGAGTCGATTGCACTAGAGGGTAGAGAGGGATGGCTCTGAGAGATAGACTTAACTGCTTCCGTCTCTAATGGGCTACTGGCTGCAGGCTGCTGGCTGCAGTGCATTGCATTTTAGCCTCTGTACTGTAGGCGGGGCGGGGCGGGGCGGGCAGTGTCTCTCATCTCTTGCCTGCCAACCGCCGGGGGAGGAAGCACAGAGGGAGGGAGGGGGAGGGAGGTCGTCGCCCTTGCGTCTCGTGCCTAGGTAAGCCCCAGTTAAAGCCCAGACTTGGCAAGAGGGCAGGCAGGCAGGCAGGCAGAGCAGGGCAGAGTGTTCGGGAGATATTCCTGGGCTCTGGTGCTACAGTCTCGACCTAGATCCTCTGGGTCCTCTGGTCTCAAGCCCTGCGAACCCCCTGACCCTCTCGTCTTGTGCCCCTCCATGGCCCCTCACCTGGGCTGGCTGCCTTCCACCAACCACTCGGCCACCCACCCACCCATATTCTTGATCCATTTCTTGCATCTCTGTCCGTGTCTGTGTGTGTCGTTCATGCTCTTGAGCTTGTCGCCAAAGGAATGGACCACTAAATCAGGTCTCCTCCTCCTCCTCCTCCTCCTCCTCCTCCTCCTCCTCCTCCTTGTCGTCGTCCTCCCTCTCCTCCCTTCTTCCTGACTCTCCTCTCGTGCCCTGTCCGCCCTCATCCTCCTCCCTCCTCCTCTCGTGATCCACCTCGTCTGTACCGCGACATTCTTGATCTCCTCTCTTTCTGTACCTCTCATCTCTTGCTATCTCTCTCTCTCTCTCTCATCCACACACACACCCACACCTCGCCGTCCCCAGTCTACTTCAAAAGACGAATGGTCCGCCTCCTTTCATCTCACTCCCCCCCATCACAACTCATCCCCGTCCTCTACTATCACCACCACCACCACCACCACCACCAGCGACAACAACAACAACAACAACAACATCATCATCACTCCCAAGTGACCACATCCATCAAACCCATCTTCTACTACTCTTAGCTGCCCTTCTCGCCGCTACCTCCATCCCTCATGACTACTGAGTCGTCGTACCAAACCCCACTCCCGTCTCTCTCAAGCTCGGTGCCGTACACACGCCAGCCGCTCGAGTCCTCCCTCTCCTTCCCCCCTTGGTCTATCGCGCCTGCTCCTGCCTCATCTTTGTTCCCATCCTTTGATCGTCCACCCACTCCCCCCTTTAACAACTACCACCCTCGCGCCGTCTCTCCCCTCCCCTCTCACACTCCCCCCGCCTCGTACCCCATCCCAGCTTACGCCCACACTCGTGTCCCCTCCCTCGAGTCATCTCCTCCTCCTCCTTCCTGGAACACCCGCCTCGGCGGCAGCTACTCGCCCAACTCTACCTCTGCTGGCTCGCGCTCGCCCCTGCGCACCCCACGAGACACACTGTACGGCTACGACCTTCAGCAGCAGGCCGAGCCCTGGCAGCCAAAGCCCCGCATCTGGTCCTCGCAGCCTCTCTACGACGAGCCTTTCCGCGACTCAGTCTCGCCTCCCAGGATGCAGTCCCACCCTGCCCCCATGATGCCTCTCAACATGGCAGGCTCCTTTGGCCCCACCGACTATGTCCCCTCACCCCCTACCCACTTTGGCGGCCTCGGCGCTGCTTTCCCCGACCTCCTTCCACCCCAGCCATCTAGCTACGACAGCATACCTCACTCGTCCATGCTCATGGCTGACTCGGACCCGTACCGTGGTCCCCATGTTGGCCCTATGGAGTTTGCGCAGGTCAGTAGCAACATTGCCTCCACACACACACACACACACACACAAACTGACTGCTGTTCAGGCACTCGAGGCATACCAGCACATCCGCTCATCCCTCCCCTACATCTGCCCCGCCGCCGATATCCACACCCCTCCCGCCACTGGCCAGCCCTACCGCTCTCTCATGGACTGTGCCAACTCGGCGATCGGCATGCTCTCTGGCCAGATCCCCGCCCGCGCCCAGTCCATGCCTTCGCACCCCCGCCCCATCGGTCTCAATGGCCCCGAGGCCAAGAGGATCCGCATGGGCCACATGGGCGACAAGGACAAGCCCGCTACCTTCTGCCGTGGCTGTGGTGCTACAGAGACACCAGAGTGGCGCCGTGGTCCTCTCGGCCCCCGCACCTTGTGCAATGCCTGCGGCCTCGTCCACATGAAGATGATGCGCAAGAAGAAGAAGGCCGAGGAGAAGGCCGCCGCCGCCGCCGCCGCCGCTGCCAACAACAAGGGCATCTAAGCGCCAATCATTTTATCTGTTTTTGTTCTTTCTCTTCTTCTCAAACCACCTGGATTCTCAAGCATTCCCCTCCCTCTCCGCCTGTGCTGCACCCACGGATTCTATGTAGCACTCCCCTCCCCCCCACACCCGCTCTGAACACTACCGGCTCTCCCTCTCGAATATTTAGGTCACGTTGTCGCCAGGTCCAGCCGCCGCACTATGTCATCACTGTTGTACACTATCCTGGTCATTGGTCAAGCCCATGCATTGTATGCGACTTTACGTGCGACTTTACTGTTACGGCAAGATTTTGAGCGGTGGCAAGGTACGAGCTGATGGTCGGTCCTGGCTGGCTTGACTGGGCTGGGCTGGCTGGCTTGACTGGGCTGGGCTGGCTGGCTTGACTGGGCTGGGCTGGCGGGCTGGCTGATGGATCTGGGATCTGATTTCTGGTGTTTGTCGCATGTTCGCTGCAAAGGACGTGTCGTCTCGTGTCGTGTCAAGTCGTGTCGCAATGTCCTGCTGTCTGAGAGCGAGCCGTGGGCTGTGAACAGTCTCAGACACGGCGTCATTGGGACCTGGCGGCGGTGGTGGTGCTCGTGATGGTTCGTGCGCGGTCCACCCGTCCTCCAGGTCCTGATTCTGATCCATCCTGAGCCTGATCATAATTGCTTCTCCTTCTGTCCAGTCTCGTCTGTCTCTGTGTCTCGCTCGCATCCTGGCGAGTCCTGTCGGGGCGTCCTGAACTGTCTCGCCTGCTCTCGACCGTCCAGTCGCCCGTGGCTCGTGTGTCTCGCATGTGTGCATTGTCTTGGCCCATTCTGTTTTGTCTCTTCCTTTTGCCGTGATTGTCTCTCTGCAGGCAGCATTCGGATAATCGACACGAGGAACAGAGGAACTGCCGCGCCCAGATGGCGGTGGAGTGGCACGGTCGGGGCACCAGACGCACTAGCCGACGCACTATCACCGGGACCTGGGCCAGGACCAGGACTCTGGCAGAACCAGGCAGCAGGCAGCTGAGGACCTGTGGCTCGCGGAATGTGGCGCCGTTTGCGTCCTCGTCGACAGCGTGAGGACCGCTCGAGGACCGCTGGATGGCGACCGGACATTGGGCACTGCATGTCGGAGGGCACCGGGCACTGCGCGCTGCTGGGGGGCGGCAGAGGGGCTGCAGCGCCCTGGTCGAGTTGCAGGAGCTGTGCGAGGGGGGCAGGAGCGGTGCGAGGGGGGCAGGACAGGCCATACGGCAGCCCCGCGGCAGCTCCTACGTGCAGTACTCGCCGCCCGCGCACCGCGCACCGCGCACATGGTGGTGGTGCGTTGGGCGCATGTAGGCGCAGGTGAATGTCGACAGCGTGCATCCGGGTCGAGCGGTGCCGAGCTGGGTGTATACATCTCGGTACGTCATGTCAACTGTACCCCTCCCGGCAGCGTCCATGTCCTCGAGATGCCTATCGCACCCTGGGGCCATCCTCTGTCCGCTGTCCGTGTCGGCAATCTGCCGCGGTGCGGTGCAGCCAGACTCCCAGGAACTGCCTGGCGGACGCAGACCGGTGCCGGACAGCACACCCGGGCCATTCGACCGGCGCGCACAATCGCCACTCACCGGCAACAGGCGGCGACTGGCCTCTGTTTTCCGAGTCTCCACCCAGGACAGCCTGGCGCGGGCCAGAAGCGAGCATGCTGGTCACTGGTCACTGGTCACTTGCTCGCGGTGACAATAGGAACGCCGGCACCAGCAGGCGCCGCGTCCCCGTCCATTCCTCCGCCGCGGCCGCCATGACGTCGACGGCGGGCGAGCGTGGCGAGGCCCGTGAGACACTGCGACGACGCTGATAACGTGGGCTGGGAGCTGCCAATTGACGCGCACACTGCACTGGGACATCCGTTCGTGGCGAGACGAGCGCGCAGAGCGCAGGTGCACGGGTGTGTCGCCCCCCGTCTCGAACCATGCTTGGTGGTGTTTTTCGAATCCCCCAGCAGCGACGTGAGACACGAGGCGCACCATTACTCAACATGCGGTCGGTCGAAATGCCACGCCCGCGCCGTCCCTTCGCGTCCGTGTCTTAGGCACCTGCCTGCGTGTGGACGTGTGTACCTTGTGTGTGTGTGTGTGTGTGTGTGTGTGTGTGTGCGTGTGTGTGTGTGTGTATGTGTGTGTGTCGTGTCTTTGTGTGCATGGGCATACATTGTATTGTACGAGGCCGCCGCCACCGCCAATTCCCATCCCCCCCCCCCCCCCCCCTCTCCGTCCGTTGCACAACACGATGTGCCGGTCCATCCCGGAGCGCGTTCCGCCGCAGTGGTCAGACACGCTCGTCAGTCAGTCAGAAATAAGCGAGACAGCTGGAGGCTCGACATAGAGAGAAGAGATGAGGCTGATCTGTTGCGAGATTCTCAGCGAGAGAAGGGACGCAGCACAACGGGGAGAGCCCCCTGTTGTTCGCATGACGTGGGGCATATCTGTGCACTGGATTGGCGAGAAGGGGGAAGAAGAGCGTCGTGTGGCACAATGGGGTGCAGAGCTCGAGCGGCGTGCCGGGTTCGGTCGTGTGGCGATCAGCTGGCAATGCCAGAGCCGACGGACTACTGCTGGCCACGAATAGTTCGACCGTCATGATGGGCTGGGGTTGCCCGCGTTCCCATGTCACATGTTGACAAACGACAGAACACGTACGTCAGAACGAGTGTTGAATGATGGGCAGCCTCTGGCGAGAAACCGAGCCATTGACAGCCTCTGCGCCGCCGTTAACATCCCCAGAGGTCCTCTCGGGGTCTGAGTGATGTCGGGCAGTGCTTGGAGAGCAGAGAGGTACCACGGACCGCTGCAGTACCGCGGGGGAGGCAGACAAATATCGGCGATTTAGCTCAGTTGGTTAGAGCGTATGCTTAACAGTCGAAGATTCTTACGCATAAGGTCGGCGGTTCGACCCCGCCAAACGTCATTTTTGGCCTCTCTGGGCTCCTCCTCTGGTCTGGGAGAAGTAGGCAGATGTCTGGGAGGCGAGGGAGGTCTTTCTGGCAATCGGTGGGATGCAGAAACGATATTTGTGGCGGTCTTTTGATGGTGATTTTTCCCTTTTTTTTCTTTTTTTTTCCCAAATTCCTGTAATTTTTGTCCTCTTCGCGCTGAGTTTCTAACAGAGATGACTCTAGGGCAGTCAGTTTAGATGTGTATGAAGGAGAGCACCGCTGCAAGAACAAGATGGAAGAAGATGGGCTTCAGTTGCGGCCGCGAAAGCGGTGAGCGCTGAATCTCAGTCCGCCTCCGCTCCCTGGCCTCCTCGACGGCTTCTCTCCCTCCAGAATGCTTTCCAGCCCCTCACAAAGTCCAAAAAGGACTGCTATTGCAGACTAGGCGCTTCCTGTCGGGGAATCGAACCCCGATCTCCCGCGATCACAATGACAAGCGAGCATACTAACCGTTATACGAACAAGAAGTCATATTCGTGAGTACCGACGCGTGATCCTCGGGCTCTGTTGTAGTGTTCTCCGCCTGTCCAGAGAGCAATGACGGCCCCCGGGTCGCGTTGCGCTCCTCCAGGAATGTGTAGTACATGCCGGCAAGTATTTGGGGGCGACTAGTGGCGATACTGTTGAGCCATCCGAACATCTCGAGCGTCCCGAATACAGTGCCGCTGCAAACGAGTCCGGGCTGACTCAGGAAGGGAGGAGTGGCCTCGCAGGTCTATGTGGTAAGTGGCGAGAGGTCTGTACAGGCGGCGGTAGCGGAAGAGACATTGGGGATCTCAGCTGTACTGGCCAGGACGATAGGAACGCGTGCGTGTGTGGCGGAGCATTGGGAGAGAGGGGGCGGGCAGACCCCGCTGTCCGAGCGAGAGTGGTCGTCCCCTTCCGATTCCTCCCCACACTCACTCAACCCCGCGTCGTACATCGGCGGTGGCGAGCAGACAATACGGGGAGAGGGCGTTAACGTATAGCCCGACGCCAGCCACGAACTTGGTCCAGACGAGGAGCTGTTGACTCGCTGCCCGCATCTGCGTCCACGTCGTCCACGTCCGCCTCAGCACCTTCCGTCTCCTATCAGAAGCCACAAGCCAGAGCACAAGAGACTGATGTCAGGTCACAACCGTCAGATGCGTCAGATGTGTCAGTTGGCAGACGAAAGCACAACACTACATGTGATCTAGGCGTCTATCTACAGATCCTCCTCTCTCTCTCCTCTCTCTCCTCTCTCGCTCATCTCTCTCTCTCTCCCCGCGTCTACCTAGCGAGCGCCGAAACGCGCCTCAGCAGCGCGCGCGCGGCGCTCGCGCTCGATCTGCATGCGCATTTCGGGGCTGAGGCCCGCGAGGCCCGTCTCCGCGCCCTGTCGGCCGCCCAGTTTCTGCGGGCCTGTCGGGAGGCCGATAGAGGCAAACGCAGACGGGGGCTGGGCCGCGGCGGCGGCGGCAGCAGCAGCAGCCTCCTCGGCCTCCTTCTCTGCACCGGCATCCGCACGCGCCTTCTGGCTCTCGCGCATCTTGTCACGGAGCCCGCGGCGGCGTTCCGCCTTCTTCGTGTTCTGCTCCTGCGCCGCCTCCTCGCTGAGGCCCGACGGCACGTGCGCGGCGGCCCAGTCCCACAGCTCGGGCTGGTCGTGTGCGACGCGGCGGAACACGTTGCGGATCGCCTTGTTCGCCGACAGGTCGTACGCCTTCCTGCCGTCGATCGACGTCGTGGGGTCCAGGCGCGCCTCGGCGAGGAAATACCGCACCACGTCCTCCTGGCCCGCCGCCGCCGCCTGGCCCAGCGCCGACGAGGTGACTTCGTCGGCGTACTTTGCAACAAAGGGGCGGAGCGCGTCGAGGCGGCCCTTCTTGATCATGTCGGTAAGGCGGCGCTGGCGGTCCAGCTTGGCCTCCTCCTCTGGAGAGAGCTTCGGAACGGCGGGCGCAGGCGCGGGTGCCGGGGCAGCGACGGGCTTGGCGACTGCCTGACGCTTCGGCTGCAGGGACGCAATGTACGCATCGTCCTGTGCCTGGAGCGCCTCCTCTGACAGATGCGAGACCTTGACGCGCGTCAGCTCGTGCCAGCAGCGGAGGAGCTCCTGCTGTGTCGGCCGGCGGGTCGGGAAGGGGAATGAGCGGATGCGGTCGTCATTCTTGTCAAGGATCGCATTCTCGTAGCCCCAGAACGACTTTTTGCCGTGTGTGCTCGCACGAATAAAGATGCGCTCGGAGAGACGCAGGTCGTCCTCCCAGTCCGCGAGCAGGGCACGGATATCCTCCTGGAGCGCCTGCTCTCCATAGCGACGCAGCATGGCACCGGCGGAGACAGCCTTGGACTTTGAGTTGTCGTTGAGCGCCTGCGAGCCACCCTGCTTGCGACGGGCTGGTGTGAGCTAGGAGTAGAAACAGAAACTCACTAGTGTAGCGATGGAACGTCTTGTGGGCAAGGACGCGCACATCGCCAGCGCCCTTCATCTCCTGTCGCTCGTTCTTGCCCTTGGGGCGGAGAGACACGATCATTCCGGCAAAGTGGCCACCGGCGACCATGAGCAGGGCGATACGGCGCTCCTCGTCGTCGACCTGCGGCTTGGCTGGGAGCTGAAGCCGGTGGAGCTCGCCAAGATAGTCGCCAGCGGTCTGGAACGCGGGGAAGAGCGCGCGGTGGACACCAAACTGGGTGTTGGTAGGGAGGGAGTAGGATACGGGGGCGTTTGGTGCTGTGAACCAGATGACGGCTGTGCGGAGGTGCGCGCGTCGGCGGGCTTCGGCAAGTTCCGCCTCCTCGTCAGAGTCGACCTCGTCCGTCTCGGTGACCTTTGCGGCCTTGTTCAGCAGTCGTGTGATGCGCGACTGCGACGAGCCCGACGATGCCGATGACGCTGATCCGGAGATACTTGACACACCTGGTGTGTGAGCAACAAACGCGTCATGCGCCATGACTTACCTTCGACCATACCCTCCCACTCGTCGGCAGTGACGGGCTTGCCCTGGAGCTTGGCCTTTGCGTTGTAACGGTGCCAGTCCGACTTGAAGTGTGCGCGCTGCTCGTCGGGGTGCTCGAATGATGCTCCGGGACACGCCTGGCATCCGAGGCCCGATGATGATGCGAGTGTCGGTGCGATAGCAGCTGCGGCGTCGCGCTCGGGCGCTGCTGACGATTCCGGAACGTCCTGGGCCTGGATGGAGCGGACCTGGAGGGCGGCGAGGAGGTCCGGGGGGATGGAATAGACGCTCATTGAGCGGAGTGCGGATGCCATTGCTGCTGAGTAGCGGAGTGGCGTGGGGGGGTAAAGAGGGGGGTGAGTTGAACAAGAGGTTTGGGGATGAGAATATAAACAAAGAATGTTCAAGATGCCGAGTCTGTGATGAGTAAAGTGAGTGCAGCATGCACTGCAATGTCAGTCTGTGCTCGGATCCGAACGACTTTTGATGGACGCGCGTCACGGTTGCATGGTTCTCGCGTGGGAGGAGCAAAGTGGAGGGATTACATAAGATATTTGGGGAGCAGTGATGTCGTGGCTTGGGGCCTTCCCCTGGGTGTGAACGCGTTGCGGCGAGGCGAGCACTGCGCTGGGCACTGCACTGCACTGCACTGCACTACACACTCTCTCTTTGATATCTCTTTGTCTCTCTCTCTCTCTCTCTCTTCTCCTCTCTCCACTACCCCTCTCACCTTCACCCCCACCCTCCACATTCAATACCCGCCCATCATGGCTGAGCAGCTTGTGAGCATTTCTCCCGCACACAGCAGCGTGCACTCGCCGCCGCCGCCGTTGCTATGTTGTTGTTCTCCTCGCAACTCCACCCCCCAGGCCCAGACCAAGCCCGTACTGACCTCCACAGACCAAGGGTGTGTGCTGATGACCCTCCTGCGCGAGAACCACTGACTGACTCGCAATACAGAGCAGATTGCCGGTGAGTGGATGCGGAGCGATGCGCTCGCACCGACCCTCGAAACGTGCACCTGCTGACAGCCAGAGTTCAAGGAGGCCTTCTCCCTCTTCGACAAGGGTAAGCGGACGCTTGCGAGAGGCTACCGGGCCGTGCTGACCCCGTGCAGACGGTGATGGAACCATCACCACCAAGGAGCTCGGCACCGTCATGCGCTCCCTTGGCCAGAACCCCACCCAGGCTGAGCTCGAGGACATGATCAACGAGGTGTGTGCGGCGCGCGGCGCTGGTAAGGTATCGATGCTGACGGACCGTGCCCTTGCTGTAACATTTCGTCTTGTCTTGACCCACTCGCGTTGCGCTTTGTTATCTAGGTTGACGCCGACGGCAACAACTCGATCGACTTTGCCGAGTTCATGACCCTCATGGCCCGCAAGATGCACGACACCGACTCGGAGGAGGAGATCCGCGAGGCTTTCAAGGTCTTTGACAAGAACAACGACGGCCACATCTCGGCTGCCGAGCTCAAGCACGTCATGAGTGAGCTACATCCCGGGACACGCCAGCTGACAGCAGCCAACCTCGGCGAGAAGCTCTCGGACGACGAGATCACCCAGATGATCCGTGAGGCCGACAAGGACGGTGACGGCATGATCGACTACAACGAGTTCGTCACCATGATGATGGCCAAGGTGCGTCCTCCCTCCAGTTATACACAGCTCCGCTGACCGCTGCAGTAATGCGTTAATAGTTGATGTGTTCCCGACGGGACAAGTGGTCCCCTGCCAATGATGCTGTCGTTGGCAGACTGAGAAGAAGTGACATGTAACTTGCCTTCCGCCGAATGGACGGAACACTCGGAACACTGTCCCGGGTCGTTTCAGTGCGAGTGGAGTGTCAGAGTCAACGGCCTGGTCTGCGTGTGCGGGAGTTAGACGGCGAAGTCGAGTCGAGCCAAGAAACCGGCGGAGCGTGCGGAACGTGCGCAGCACAGCTGCAGCATGCAGCAGCCTCCTGGCGGTGCCGAGGGTGCTCAAAGCAGTGCTGATTGGGGTTCTGGCGTACATGGCCCTCCCCGTCTTCCTCCTCGAGTGCCTTCTGGCACGGCAAGTGCGGCACGCATACGCAGAGACCTCGTCCAAGCTGTCCAAGATCACATACAAAACGGGCTGCTGCGGACGGGCCTGGCGCGAAAAGGACGAGCGTGAAGAGCTGCGATTCAGGAGGGGCCGGCGGGCCGAGTGAGACGCGCGGGGTGCGGAGAGCGGCTGGTGGTAGGCCAGGAGGCGGCGGTGGCGCACCAAGCAACGGAGGTGCGGTGCAGCAACGACGTCATCGCTCGGATGCCCCTTGCTAGTTGCTGCGGGCAGCCGGCTGTTTGCTCGAGCAGAACGGGGTGTGCAGAGTCTCGCGTCGCGGGCGCCGAGCCACTTGCCGTCCGCGACGCGCGGCGGTGCGTATCTGTGCATGGGAACACACCGCTAGCACCACAAGCGCTTGGCAAGTCTCCGGCACGCAGGTGGATGTATTTTTGCTGCATTTTTGGGGTCAATTTCCAGAGGATTTTTGGTAGGCCTCTCAACGCTGTGCGAACTTGCAGCAGTGCACGCACACACCATGCATCCGTATTTGACACCTATCTGGCCTTCTCGGGCACCACTCTCGCCCTTGGAGGATAGCAGCCGGGAGATGTCCTATGTATCAGCAACGTGTGGTTCACGATGCCGGCGCCATGGTTTCCGCGTCATGGAGTGAGTCTGTATCTGCCGTCGCCCCCTCACTCCTTATGAGCCGCTGACCTTCTCACCCGCGCACCCCCGAGTGACAGAATGCATACACTCGTGGGTAGGTCCACTATCCAAGGCCACGTTCGCCCGATCCACACGTATCGGAACCCCGCCTCGTTCGATCGCTCGCGCTTCCGGGTATCCAGGTCTGACACACAGAGACGCAGCATGGGGACGAGGAGCAGCTGTCTGAGACGACAAGAGCGCCCGTTTCACACTTGGGTAACCAGACATTCTGGGCACAAGGAGCTGGTGTTCCGAGCAGCCAAGAGTGGCGGACGTCGGCCGCTTCGCCCCCTCCCTCGTCGGCAACCTGTTCGATCTGCAGTCGCGCGAGGAAGAGAGTCGCCCTCACACTTGCAGTTCCAGGACCGATTCCGATGCCGGCCGGCACGAGCTGGATGGCTCACCCGCCCTGGCCTCCGCCGTCTTGTGTCTCGGAAGGATTGTTCTGCGGCAACAACTTTCCCTATCAATCGACACAAACTGCAGGAGTGAGTGGATGCACTCTTTGGCAGTGGTAACGAGCACTAGAGTGCTGGTCCAGTCCTTCTCTTCCCGCAGAAGGGGCCGAGCCTGTAGAGGGCGATCATCGCGGCTGGAGCGGCAGTGGGGCTCGACGGATGGTGTGTAGAACTGAGCTGTGCCCGATACATGATACAAGAGTGGACGGCACGGATACATACCACATGACGCGCACGAGTGCATCGAGTGCTAGTGCCAGCTTGTGCCCCCCTTTGCATCTCCCGCCGGGCAGCATGGAGCACTAGCCCCTCGGAGCGCGGCACCCCGTGGCCCCTGCATCATTGTCCGCAGCGCAGCCACTGTGGCCCCATACCCACGCCCCATTGCAGGATAACTAACGGATAAGAGAACAAGCAACAGATGCCAGGATGCACGAGGGCCAGGGTGGGTGGGCATGCCGACGCCGAGCGGGGTGCAGGGCAGGGGTGGGCGGGCAGTGAGCTGCGATGATGATGATGATGGTGATGGACGAATAGCAAACATGAAACTGCAGCAGCAGTGGTGGAGCGTGGGTGCTGGTCCAGGGGAGGCGATAATGGGGTACTGACTTTTTGTTGTTGTTTGTTGTTGTTGTGCCACGCCCGCCACCACGCCACGACGTCACTTTGCATTCCATACCTGCCAGCTTGACGCCGGTGGCTGTCTGTCGGCCACAAGGTGAACAACGTCCACTGCATCCACTGGCTCTGAACCCCATTCTTCTTTCTGTGCGCTTGCTGTTCTCCGATCTTTTGAAGCATCCGATGCATGGTCGTGTATGGGTGGGTACGTGGATGCGTGGGAACGGGGTGAACCGGCGGCATAGCAACCTGAAACACACTGGAAAGAGGAGTAAATGTCTCGTTGCTTCAATGACGTTTCTTTCGGGCCCAGTTGCCTTTTGGGGTCGCGGCGGGAATGAACCCCCCCTCCTGGCCATGTGCTTGCGCTGGATATCTCTACACCTCCCTCTGTCAGCGAGTGAGGCAATTCCCCCCCCCCCCGCCTTGTCCTGGGTCCACCCACTCTAATCCTGTTTGTGCCTTGCTCCGACTGCCCCGCGACATCCCACATCCCCCTCATTCTTTGACACCGCAAAGACACAAGTCCACGTCGCTGGAAACCCCCCCC
>PQXP01000638.1:0-10262 GCA_002973495.1 Apiotrichum akiyoshidainum | reverse complement strand
CCTGCGCGACCCGGCCGCCCGTCGCTCGGCGCCGCTGCCGCTGCCAGCCTCGCCAGCCTGGACAACGACCGGGCCGCGGTCCGGCCAGCCAGCCAGGCCAGGAGGCAAGGCGGGAGATTTCAGAGTTCTGGGCAGACTTTGTTGTCGCGTCCCCACCCGTTGTTCGAGCCGACTGCGCTTGTGCCACGCAACGCGACGCAACGCAACGCAACGCAACACAACGCAACGCAACGCAACGCAACGCAACGCAAGGTGGAGATGGCGACTCGACCGCCACGTACAGTTCCAGACGACAATGTGGCAGGCGGAGCATACTGCTGCCTTGCTGCGATCTGCGCTGCTGCTCTGATCTGATCTGATCTGCGACGCCAGCCCCTCGGAGCTAGCTCGCGAGCTGCGAGCTGGGGCCAGGGGCCGAAGGGCCGAGGGGCCGAGGGGCGCGAGTCTCGGGCCACCAGCCGTTTCAGGGCCGCCGCCTGCTGCCCGCAGCAACAGCAGCATTCTGACGACAGGGGAACGGGGGCCAGCGATAACCTTGCCTTGCAGCGTCCTGCGTCTTGCGTCGTGCGTCTTCCATTGGAGAGCAGGTGCTCTCGACTGGGCCGGGCGCGCCCCGGCCCGGCCAGTGGGCACCGGGCACGCCGGGGCTGCGCGCGACGGACGGCGAGCTGCGAGCCGCGGCCTCCCGGGACCCGGTCGCGGCTGGCAGTGCGGTGCGAGTACGCCGCGCATCGTGAAACGGCACACTGGAGGTGCGACGACGCCGAGAGGGCAGCTGTTCGCGAGATACCGCGGCCGGGCACCCGTTCCTCCCCGTCCGCCAGCCAACCGCGTCCGCCCTCGCAGTATCATCAACTGGGCAGCGGTACGCCCCAGCACGCCATTTGCGCGTGCTATGCCCTCACGCGCCGGCGGCGCCGCCGGCGGTGCCCGCTTGGCCGAGAGGCTCATGCTGATGCCGCTCTGGCACTGATGCGGACACTGATGCTGACGGTGCTACTTGCCCGGGAACGCAGCGTGCCAGCTGCCTGAGCGCTGCTCCGAGATCCGTGCGGAAGACGCCGTCGGACCGCTCGCTCGCAGCTTCAGGGTTCGATCGGCACCTTGTTCTGGATCCATAACAGCTGCGGCTACGCTTGCCGCGGTGCAGTCTGTGGGAATCCATGTCTCGGCCAGACACCGTCTCTAGGCCGGGCCGTCGGGCGTGCCTCTTGCTCGTGTGCTCGGCGCCAGGCCGTCGCGCGGCACAGAGGTCGCCAGGTCAGAGGCGCCTGCTGCATGTCGTCGTCCGAGACGCCGCAGCAGGTCGTGCAGTGGCAGCTGCCACCCGCAGCGAGCGTCGCACCCGCTGAAACCTGCGCAGTAACGCGTACCTGCCTGCCGACCTGCCACTCTGTTGCCAACTAATCCTGGTGCGCTTATCGGCTCTCAGCGTACGGCATACCACCCTGGCCCTGGCCCTCTGCGCGACAGTCTGCAACCGACACACGGCGGGACGCTTAATTGAACGCTTTCGGCGTCGTCCGCAGCCGCCGCGATCACCGCTCATCCGATCAGCGGCACGCTTCTTGGCTTGGCGCGTAGTGTTCCCGCTCGAAGCGAGGAAGAGTGGCAGCCCACTCGCGCCAGGCCCCTTTCCGCCCGCCCCCTTTCACATTCAGTCCCGGTCCCCTCGCTTGCCTCGAGCTTGTTCCTTGTTCAGCTTGCGCCAACTTTTGCATTGTGGTCGCGTCTGGGCGTGGAGACGGAGTGACAGACGCACATGTGCCTGTCCGGCACGCCGTCGGCCTTGTCTCCCGCAGGCTGGTCGCCCGGCCGCACCGCCATCGCACACTACTCTGCCACCATCTCCCTGCCAGATTCCAGTCCCCGCGTCGCTCCATCCCCCCGGCAACCTGTACCGCAACGAGGAACATGGCAGAGCATACCCCCGCAGCGTCCGTCCACCCAGTCCCGCAGGGCCGCGCGACCACGTCTCAGGGAAAAAAAAACGTTCCCAGCCAGGGAGAAAAAGGTGAACACTCCTCGGAGAGCGCTCCTGACCACTGACAGGATCGAACTGCCGACCTTTGCATTACTGATATTATCTTAATATTAGTACAATGCTCTAACCAGCTGAGCTAAGCGGCCGAGATGTTTTCTGTTCTCGGGACGACAATGAGTAGCGGAGATCCGGGCCACCGGCATGTTTGGCCATTGACTTCAGTCCGCTGTGCAGGTGAGGTGAAAGAGCAGAGCCTTTTGAGGTGGATGAGAGAGCCGAGGCTGTGGAATGGGTGACCTGTCGCGCGTGGCACCACTGAAAAATGTCGATGCGCCACTCTCGCGAGTCCGTCTCGTCACTGCCACGCCACATGAACAATGATCGGCGGAATCCAAGAATAGCTGACGAGTGTTTGCCCTCCAGCCCCACTTCGTCTTACCCTTCCTTCACTGCCCCTTCTCTCGGGGCCTCCTTTTTGCTTGATTTTGCGTTCATTCAAGTCCCGCAGGACGTCGGGGGAGCTCCGGCGCGGGTGGGGCCCGCCGAAACGACCGACATCGGCTCTTGTGGTGTAGTGGCTATCATACTCTCTTAGGGTGGCAGGTGCCTCTTAAGCTGGGAGTGGTCCTCGGTTCAAATCCGGGCAAGGGCCTTCGTTTTTGGACCGCCCGATGCCTTTCGAGCAGCTTGTGGATGGTCTCCGAGCCGGAGCGGTCGGCAGGAACCGGAGTTGCGGAGCCGCGGACCCGGCTACGCTGTGCCTCCGGTGCATGCCCAGGGGGCATTCATGTGCCTTCCAGCGCCGGATGCATTCTTTCAGCATGCGCTGCATTCTCGCTGCTCAGTCTGAACCGCCCGTGGGCAATCGAGGAGGCGTCCGGAGGAGAAATGTACAACTTTACTCGGCCGAGAACGTGCTGTAAACCAGTATCCAGGATAAGAGTTGTTGGGCCCGTCGCCGCCGTTATTTGTCCTCGCCTCCTCTGGATATTCCGTCCAAGCACGCAGCACAGCCAGCGGCAAGCCTGATTCGGCCGCCCTTCAGCGCCGACGCACGCGGTGAGGCAGCGCCACGGACAGACATCTTCGGGCGTGTAGCTCAGTTGGTAGAGCGTGTCATTAGCACCTACATCTTGACAAGGTCTTTGGTTCGATTCCTAACTCGTCCAGGAGCGCAAGCGCGAGCTTGAGCATCTCTTTTTCTCGCCCCCGTCGCAAGAAGACGGCAGGGGAGGATGGCATCGGCGTCGGAACGGAAGAGCGTCAGTCGGAGGTGGCGCCACAGGGGGTGATCGGATGTAGCCTTGCCGACGGGCCGCCCTGTCGCAAAGGCGCCTCACAGCGCGTCAGGTGACCTGCTGCGGCTCCTCGGCGCCTTGGCTGCATGCATCACAGAGCTCTACCTGCCACGTCTACTGGACGCTAACCCATCCCCGCCCCCACGCTGGACTGGTGCATCGTCGTCGCTGATGCCGAGGCCGAGGCGGGCAATCCTCGGCATCTCCACGATACCGACGATATCCTGCCCAGAAGGAGTACCTATCGGGTCCCCCCATTTTAGACAGGGTGGGCTAGAGTAAGCCATGGCCTCGGATGTAACCGATTGGGGCGGGCGTGTTGTTGCCATAAGAACACCCGCGTTGCCTACTCTTTCCATCTCTCCCACCTCCCCGCAACTACCCCCCACAGAATTGCACATCATGGCCGTCATTCTCGTCGCTCGCTTCAAGGCCAAGGACGCCGCCGCCGCCGAGAAGGTCCAGAAGCGTGAGTACTCTGTGTGATGGAAAGGGTCGAGACCGGCTCTGGAGGCCTCCACATTCCACATGCACACCACATGCACACCCAACAGACACTGATAACAAGACCTCTCGGACATCCGCGACCACGCCCTCAGCGACAAGGAGCCCGGCACCCTCATGTACTACCCGACCCGCGGCAACGACGACGACCCCCTCAAGTTCTGCGTCTTTGAGGAGTACGAGTCGCAGGACGCCGTCAAGGGTGCGTCTCTGCGCGATGCCCGAGCAGGAAAGCCACTGACCCCCAGCTCACATGGCGTACCCCGTCTTTACCGCCTTTGGCGCCCAGGCCGAGGAGCTCATCGAGGGCGGCCGCGCTGCCCTCGACATCTCCTTCTACCACCGCTTCTAAGCGGTGGGGGAAGCCGGCGCAGTCTTTGTAGGGAGCAGAGCAGTGAATGAACAGCGTAAGAAGCACAACACGTGGCGTCGCACGTTGCATATGGGGCTCGCCCTTGGAGTCATCGTCGTGGGCGATAACGACAGTGGCCAAAGCAGGCGCGCGCCAATCGAAGCTCCGCAGCGGCTTTGTTCAGCTGCCGCGGCCCTGCGGCGGCCCTGTATCGGAGGCATGTCGTTCCGGGCTGCGCAGTCACGTTCCATGGCTTCCATGGGGCGTCAACCTCCATGGCTTCCATGGGGCGTTAACTCCGTCCGAGGACGGCGGCGGCCAAACGAAAGCAGAAGCGTCGCAGGTCCAGGCCGCAGCTCGATTGCGTGGTCGCGATTTCAGTGGCGTGATGCCAAGGCCGGCGACCCACTGTCGCTGCTGCGCCTCATTGGTCCGTCCGCCCCGCCGCCGACAGAATGTCTGCAACCGAGGCCCGCGAGCGGCCCACACTTCTAGACTGCATGCCAGAAGCCGCCCAATCTTATCCGATAATGCAATCAGATTACACCGCGGCGTCCTCGCCCACGTCGCTSGWACWASKTTCSSCCGACTTGCTCGACCCACCCACTGGTGATGAATCCGCAGACCCTCGACCAAGGGCGCAGAACTATTCTCAGTAACCATTTCTGCGCCAAGAGAAATTGCCCTACGTCAGAAAGATCGCAGACTGATGGCGACCGGAGTAGGGCCCGGGGCCGGCCGACTCCACCATCTAGGACCCGAACAACTGACGCCGAACGAAAAACGAAGGAACAGAGTTTTCCAACAGTGGAGCCCTCGGTTCTTATCGAGCGAGAAAGTCGCCCTCGACGAGTATAAGACTCTTCACAGGGCTGACGTCTTCACCACTTCTCCCACGCCCTCTCCCGCCATGAAGTTTGCCACTCTTCTCTCCGTCGTCACCGTCCTCGGCTCCTACGCCGCTGCCGGCCCCGTCCCCCGCGGTAACGACAACGGCCACGGCCACGACAATGACCACGACGGCAAGCACAACAACGGCCACGGCAACAGCTGCAAGGGTGCCCACTGCTCTTCCGAGTCGAGCAACACCAGCCCCGCCAACCAGCTGTGGCAGTACTCGAACATTGCCGCTCTCACCGAGGGCGTCGCCTCGAACGGCACTGTTCTCGAGGACATTCTTGCGCACGGCGACCTCGGCCTCGGCACCTTCCAGAAGATTGCCGGCGAGATGATCATCCTCGACGGCGTCATCTACCACGCCACCTCGGACGCAAAGGTCAGCGTCCCCGACGTCGAGACTACCCAGTCGCCCTTTGCCGCCATCACAAAGTTTGAGCCCACCCACGAGGTTGCGGCGTCGTTTGCCAACTTTTCCGACTTTACCGCCCAGCTCCCCAGCTGGTTCGCCTCGAACACGGCCAACCACTTTGTCTCGTACCGCGTCGACGGCACCTTTTCGCTCCGCATCCGCGCCCCCGGCGGCCAGTGCTTTGCCGGCGAGCACATCTCCAACGTCACCGCCCGCCAGACCGAGTGGGACCACGAGAACATGCAGGGCACCCTCGTCGGATTCCGCACCCCCAGCTACGCCGCCAACATTAACGCCGCCGGCGACCACCTCCACTTTATTTCGGCGGACCGCGCCACCGGCGGCCACGTCCTCGAGTTCAAGTCGGTCGGCGAGGCGGCCGTCCAGCTCGCCGTCCTCGACACCTACACCGTCGAGGTCCCCGAGAACGACCAGTTCAACAACATCGACCTTGCTTAGTTAGATAAAAGGCTGCTCGTAGAGCGTCGTAGTATATTATGAATTGTTAGAGGAATAACGCGTTTGCAGAATACCAGGAGTGCACGCATGTGCGGAATGGGTGGAACCGATGTGCAAAGTGGCAGTCTCCTTCCAGCAATCTGCCCGGAGCTTCAACTTGAGCAGATATCAAAGGAGAGGCTGCGCCGTCTGAATTGACTCCTCCATTCCCTCTGGCCCACCCTTTCGGACCCTTTCGGACCCTCTCCCTCTCCTGCTCCCCTCTCTCGCACTCTCATCATGTCCAAAAACGAAAGGCCCTTGCCCGGATTTGAACCGAGGACCACTCCCAGCTTAAGAGGCAGTCTGCCACCCTAAGAGAGTATGATAGCCACTACACCACAAGAGCCGATGTGTCTGCCGTCTCGGCGTAGCGGCAGCTGCGCTGGAAGCTTTGCAGATAGCCCTCATCTCTTGTATCGGCGGTTGATGTCTTGCTGGCCACCCTGCACCTTCTAGGCGAGGCAGGCCAAGTTTAGAGATTCTCGGAACGGTGGCGACGACGGTCGGGCCAAAGGGAGTGGAGTTGCTTTCTCAAATACCAAGATGCCCCAAGGTCGAGACATGCATGTTTTGAGCTCACTTGCCCCGGAGGGCATGTGATGTATACATACTCGCAGGTGAGTCACTGACAGCCCCGCCACATATTGCTTTCAAGAATGTGTCGAATCTGGCAAAAGTCGCGGAAAATGGCGCCATAAACGGAGAGGAGAAAGTGGGATTGGCCTCAATGTTGTCTGGCCAGTCCTCATGCTCCACAATCGTTCCCTCCGGTTTTCAGGACGGCGCGTTCATCATCTCCTCCGCGCCGCTACTACCTCTTCCTCTGGGACGCTCCTCCGCTCTCTGCTGTCTCTCCAGCACTCTCACTCCCTCAATCAGATTCAGCGACGCCTTCCCACCAAGTTCGCTCGCCGTCTTTCTACAGTGGTAAGAATTTGTCACTCGTACGCGATCGCTGCTCGACAGGAGCTGCAATAGCAGAGAGAGTCAGCCATATTTGGGTCCGGGAATATCTTTTTCTCGACCACAGACACGCTAAAAGTACTAGAAGGATGTACATGAGATGAAGCAGCCGAGATGAACCAGAGGGCTGTGGCAAGTTCTTGTGTCTGACGGCATGCAGCAGCCACTCGAGATTCGCCCTCTCGCGATCCGCGCCACTCTTGCACAGAGCGAGGGCTGCGTCGCGCCAAAGCGTCCGATATTAGTGCTTGTCGTTGCTGTCCGACTTGTCTCGTTGTCGGACATTGCCACCCGGCCCAGAACCTTTTAGCCAGGCTGCCCGCAATGGTACCGCTAGCTGGGCGGGCCTCCACCATGCCAAGTGGCTGACAAGCTCGCTCGACTCGGAAAAGGGCAGCACGCAGATCTCCGCACCGCAGACGGAGGGACGGAGGGACGGAGGGACGGAGGGACGGAGGGGGTGCTGGCATCTGGCTGATTGGCCCGAACTGACCCTGCGGCCCTGCGGCCCTGTGGCCTGGGGCGGGCGCGGGCGGAACTCGGCGGCGGTGGCCAGCGGCGAGCCTGCACCCTGCCGCTACGTCACTGCAGCACTCTCCCTTGCAGGCCTCGCAGACGCGCCAGCAGACCGCAGACCGCAGACCGCAGACCGCCAGACGCAGACGCGTGCGCGTCGCGCAGCGGAGCCGAGCCGAACCGCAGGCGTGGCGGTCGAAATCTGGTGCAACACTTGGCGGCCCGCCACTGGCAGCTGGCAGCTGCAGATGGCAGTTGTCGTGGCGGCCGTCTCCGTCTCGAACATTCTCGATTCGCGGCTATCCATACCCCTCGCGTGGCGGCGCTGTCCGCGACACGCCACCGGTGCGCTGGCAGCACGCATCCGTAGGTGGGCGAAAATGAACGACAAACAGACAGCCAGCGGCCGGGTCGGGACAGGCGGGTTCCCTTCACGTCCGATGGGACGGTGGGCGGCTGCAATGCCGTGCTGTGGTCTGCAAAGCGCAACAATGTCGGATCAACTGAATTGGTCATGTCCGTAATGTCGTGCCATATGGATGCCGTTTTTCCAGATCTGGCCCGCGAGATACCGTGACAAGGCCGTATTCCGATCGATACCCAGCCTCGGGGCCGCCTCGCGCCGCTGGCCGCCGTCCAGTCTGCGCACTGCGGCCTGCGGCCTGCATCGCGGGCGCCGTTCCTGTGTCTGCGTGCGGTTATCATATGTTGCAGGCTGCGCGGTCCGCGTGTCTGGCCGCCGACCGGTCGCCCGTCAGCTAAGAGTATCACTCTCGTCAGTCGACCCCTCTTCCTCATACACCAGTCAGCGCTGCACTGTCATCGCTACTGCTACCGATCCATGTCAAGTTGTACAAGCAGCGACACCAGCTGCGCGTCTGCTCACTACTGTCGCCGCCACTGCGCTCTCGCTGCTCACGTCCCATTACCCTCCCTCCTCCTCCCTCCTCAACCTCCTCTACGCCGCTAGCGGGCTGGCCTAATCGGAAGTCTGCCAGAGGCCGTACGACTTGCCCGGCGAGGTCTGCCAGAGACGGATGGTGCCGTCCTCGGAGCCCGAGGCGTAGACCTCTCCGTCGGGCGAGTACGACGCGCAGAGGACGGGGCCGTGGTGGCCCTTGTAGACCTCGCGCTCGGTGCCCGAGTCGAGGTCGTAGACGCGCACCCAGGGGTCGGCGGCCGAGCCAGCAACGAAACGGTCGCGGAGGAAGGGGTGGAGCGAGGCCGAGGTGACGTCGTGGGGGAGCTTGATCGAGACAGGAGGGTGCTGGCGGAGAATGTCAAGGAAGTGGACGTTCTTGCCGGCGGCAACGGAGAGGGTTCCGCCTCCGTGCGCGAGCTCCATCGAGTTGATCGGCTCCTTGAGGTCGACCTCGCCGACCTGCGAGAGCGTGCGGAGGTCCCACCAGCTGATGTCAGCTATAAAGTATGTGGAGTCGACAACTTACCGGACCTTGCCGTCCTCGGCGGCGCTGACGGCGACGGAGCCGCCCTGACCCTCGTCCCAGACGATGCTGCGGACAATGCCGTCGCACGAGAGGCCATCGGGGTTGGAGCCGAGGACTAGGGGCTGGGCGTCGGTGCGGTTGAGGTCAAAGAGGCGGATCTTCTTCTCGTGGCCGCCAGTGAGGAGGTACTGGGGCTGCGCCTGGGGGTTGAGGGCGACCGCACGGACAATGTGGTTGTGGGAGAACGAGTGGAGGGCCTCACCCGAGTTGGTGTCCCAGATCTTGCTGCGGCGTTAGACGTTGTGCGCCGACTCCGACGGGCGCTATGGGCGCGTCACAGGGGGTTTACTTACGCAGAAAAGTCGGCGCTGCCAGTGACCGCGCGCGAGGCGTCAAGAGAGATTTTTGTGGACCAGACGGCGCCCTTGTGGCCTGGGGGTTAGTGGGAGCCGAGGATCATGAGGGTATCCGCGCACCGAGGAAGGTTCCGATCCAGTCGCCGAGCCAGCTGCGGAGCATGGGGTTGCCGTCCTTGCATGCGGAGATGAGGAGGTAGGTGCCGTCCTGGAGGCTTCTGTCAGCGGGGAGCGAGAGGAAGTAGGCTTACAGGTTGGAGAACTGGAGATGGGGGACGGGGCGGGTGTGGCCGGAACAAAGGAGAGGCTGGACCTTTACGGATTGGTTGGCGGCGGCACCGTTGGTGGCCGAGGGGGGCGTGGGGCTGACGCCGGACTGGAAACCGTTGGGGTAGGCGACCATGATGGGAGAGAGTCTATAAACTTATGCGGTTGAGTTTGATGCGAGGCTGGAGATGGAGAGTTGTCTGGCTACAGAAAGATCCACAAGAGGGTAGGGAGACCAGACGAGACGAGGTGCGTATGCGGACAGAAGGAGGTTGTAGGACGTTTTGGTCGCTAGATTGCGATGGTACGTGACTGATGCGAGGATGTGAGAGGGGGGTGTACAGGCAGGTAGATGATGTTGGTTGTTCGGTGCGTGTGAGGCTGGGCTCTGCCCGATTCTATGCAGTGATGAGATGGATGGTGGTTTATGTGTGGAGCGAGATGTGCGTGCTGTTGGTGGTKKCTSTYCRKCACCGCGTCCTACTCTGGTCGAGAGAGAGAGCGAGAAAGAAGAAGGAGGAAAGCTGACTTTGGGGTACGAGAGTTGTCGGCAGTGTGGGGCCAAGGAGTCAGGTTCGGGTGGGTGGGGTATGTGAGCTTTGCTTTGGTTTGGGTCGTTGTTCGTTGTGTTTGATTAAAAAGGAGGCAGAGATGCCGATGCGTTTGAATGTAGACAACGGTCGTAGAGAGATGAGATGATGTGCGCGAGAATAAGAGAACGGAGCGGGGAGAGGGGAGGGAGCGAGGGGAGCGGGGTGGGGTGG
>PQXP01000450.1:0-20277 GCA_002973495.1 Apiotrichum akiyoshidainum | reverse complement strand
CTCTTGCTGCCGTTGCATCTGACGGCGCCGTCACCGTCTTCCGCATCCCCGCGTCATGGACCCGCGACGACCCTCCCTGCCCGATCATCTTCTCCACTGTCGCTTATGCACATCTGGCCGGGGGCGTGCTCCCGTGTGCGCCGCTCGTGGGCGTCGCGGAGCCAGCGGCCGCAGAGGCAGTCTCGCCCGCGGCGGGCGCAGCAGCGGGCGCGGCGGCGCCCGTGCCGGCCGAGTCGCCCGTCTCGGCAAAGGCTCCGTCCTCCTTTACGGCGAGAGTGCCCGCTGCGCTGGCGGTAGCGGCCGCGGCGGGGGCAAAGGTGCTGAGGATGGTAGTGGCGGAGGGGCCGGGCACGAATGTATACGAGCCAAAGGCGTTGTTGCCAGTGTACCCGACCGTCGCACGGGGCAGGTCCGAGGCAGTCGTGATGGCGGTGGTGTCGGGCGTGCCGGTCCAGTTGTACGGCGTGACGCCCTCGGCGAGGCAGAAGGTGAGGATGGGGTGGTACCAGAGGGTCGTGTCCTTGTTGAGGCTCGCGCCGACGCAGTGGAGGCACTTGAGGATCGCCTCGCCCTGCGGGCAAAAGGCCGAGCAGCCGACCATGGGAGACTCTTGCTGCAGGCAGTCCCACCCGCCGTCAGAGCTGCAGTCGTCGTGGTTCGGGTGCTGGAGGCACGCCTCCCTGAACTTGACGAACACGCGGCAGGTGGAGGCGCACGCCGTCTCTGGGTACAGGTTGCCGGGATACCTCACGGGGGGAGCGTGCCGCTTGTCGACGTCCATCATCGAGGTGGCGGACGCGACTGGAGCGTGAGTATGTACAGCGCGGGCGCGACTTACGGGCAGCAAAGAGGGCAAAAGTGGCGGCGGAGAGCATGGTGCGCGAGGTATGGCGAGAGTGCTGCAAGCGACCTGCCCTGCAGTCTACCTTTATACCGGTCCCAGGACAGCCGCGACCTGTTGGCAGCACAGCTGCAGCGCATGTAGCGACTGCGAGTGGAAACAGAGACCGGGTTCCTTGGACACTGTCCGATTCTGAGCACGCGATCTCGTCCCACGAGGTGTGAAACTAACAATTGTCGCTTGCACGTTGTGCATGCCATATCGTATCGCTCGTTCCCAGATGTGTCCGGTTTTGTGTGGCAGTGCAAGTTGCGAAGGCGACTGCTATCTCTCCCACTGTGAGACGCATGGGCACTTGGGAATCTTCCGCTGCTGGACGTGAGAAGGACGCGCAATCTCCCAGGAGCGTGTCTGGACAGAATACGTTTGGCGACACTCCACCGGCAACGGCGCGGCAGTCCAATGTTCTTGCTGGCGATCGGAGAGAGCAATCGAACGCCGTCTTGATAGCCCCACATGCTGACCCCAGATAGTCAGTTGGCACCGTTTCGCTTGCAGCTGCGACTGCAGGAGACGACACGTTGGCGACAGCAGCAACGAACAGTGCTGGTCTATTCTGGCCGTTCCAAGCGCAGTGGATCGCTTCCAGAACCACTGTCTTGCAGACGCCACACTTTGTCGGTCTCGTTTCAGCTTTGCGACGGTAACTCCGGAGATGACACGTTAGAGACGATAGGGTCCGAGAGAGAAAGATCTGGTACGGATGCATGCGGTTCCCTCGGGTGCATGAACGTCAGCGTATATGTATCAAGTCGTGCACTGATCAAGTCCGTGGCCGTGTCCGCCACAAGCGTCAGTCCTCTGCCTGGTTCTGGACGTCTGTTCTTCTGAAAACCACGTGGAGCCAGGAGAGCCTGCTAGCCTGTGCGGGCTAGCACCATGCACGCGCCATGTCACACTATGGCACTCCATGACCGATACGGCCAAGGTATGGCTGCAGAGAGTGGAAAGGGGGGTGGATACCGAGATGGACGGTGGAAGGTTGGAGGAATCTGGTGTGGCGGAACGAAATGGTGGAGAAGTTTGGCGATTCGCCACACGGAATGATTTTCATCCTCCTTTCTGGCGGTGATCGTGCTGCGCGGCCGCCAAGGGATCAAGGGAGAATCATTTCTAACGTTGTCTGGAAAGCGTTCCGATTCAACATTGGCTTCGGCGATGGGCTGGCAAATGCGGGCTTGTGGACCGGTCTGAGCTGAACACCCACCGTAGGACGGCCCAGCTGAGCCACCACTACGCTACGCGCAACGGGGTCACCGAGAACCCTCTCTGGGCGCTGTTGCTCCCCACATTGTTCCAAATAGTTGGCAGTATTACTGCCGATGAGTGTAAGCGTTCTGGGCGGGACGAGTCCGGCGTGATCTACAGGCTGGACCGCGTCGGGACCGAGCACAGCAGGGCAGTTTGCCGCCAGCCAGTTGTGTTGCCAGCTACCGCTGCCACTCTGGCCCCCCTCCTCCGCATATGCATGCATACATCTGCATGCCTGCCGTGTTTCTATTGTATGTACCGACGCATGCGGCTTTGAGAAACACGCACTCTTGTCGCCTGTTCGCATGCAGCAGTGTGCCACATGCCTGGCTCCTGGGGCCGCCGCCTGACTGAAATTTGTTTCCGCTTCCGGACATGGATGCGCCCCCTTGCTCGTCATCTGCCACTTGCCCCACACCATCAACTCGAGGTCCTCGCTTTCTCATCCTCTGCTTCTCTCCTCCATCCATCGMCMTTATACCCCCCCCCCCCCCGCCTGCCCCTCTCATCAGCAGCGACCGCCTCTCCCGCCTCCATCTCCTTCCATCACCTTCACTACACCTATCCCCACGCACCCACCACATATATTCACTCTTACATCCGGGACCCCCGCATCCTTCCACCTATAGCCAACTAAGCCGCCCCTCGGTACGAGCCGCTACCCGACGACGCGATAATCGCGGAGCAGGCCAACGCCGACGAGACACAGGGTCGAGGGACAGTGCTTTTCCATCTCGGCAGTTGTCCACCTCCATCACCACAACCACTATTCATATATAGTGAAAGCACTCGCTAGCGCACCATGGCCCCCCTCGACACACCCCACCTGCTCGACAGGACTGGCATAGCCCCTCCAGCAACAGCACCCACCACCACCACCACCACCACCACCGTCAGAACCGTCGACCAGGCCGTAGCCCTAATCGCGGAGATGCCCGACGCCATCACCCCCTTTACGGCGTGCTCTTGCTCCCACTCGCGTCCAGCCGCGAAACCCGTCTCATCCTCGGCATCGGCGAGCGTGCTTCACAAGTACATTCCCCCGTCGCCAAACCCCAACAGCTCGCCATCAAACGACTACGCGTCGGCCCTCGTGCCCACCATCAAGGCCGCCCAGAAGGTCCACGCCAGGATGGAACAATGCCGCGAATGGGTGAATGGTGAGTTCCCCTCCCGCAGGCTATTTTTTTTTTTCCTCTGCATTGTCTCAGATCCGCCCCCAGCCACAGACAAACTAACACTGCACCAGTTGTTGCGGTCGCTGCGCGCGATGCGGAGCATGCTGTGCCGGGAACCGGTGCCAGCAACCCATACGCAAACCAGAAGGGCCCGACACCGCCGGCCTACAGCGCACCCAAGGGTCCCCGGCTTCACCCCGGACCTCTCTCCAATGCCCATGGCCCAGCTGCCCCGACCTCGGCCCCGGCCGCGAACGGACACCACAATCAGTATTCGACCCTCGCACCACCCGCTCAGGTGCCTGCACCGCTGAAAGACGATGTGTACCCGCCGACAGCGCCGGCAAAGTGGTACGATGACCCGGTCGCAGACGCCCTCTCGCGTTCGGGATCGCGGGCCGTGAGCCGCGCCAACACCCCTCCTCTCAAGGCAGTCTCGAGTGCGAGCCCCAGTTCTGGACCGATCGCGCCTTCGAGCCCGAGTGCAAACACGGCTGCGAGTGCGAGCGCATTCTCATCCATGAGCTTTACAAAGGTCCACAACAGCAGGAACGACTACGCCCTGCCCCTGTTTACCCAGACGACCTCGGCAGGCAACGGTGTCGGGGCTGAATGGACACACCGCCGCCCGTCTACATCCGCACTCACGGCACTCTACTTTGGCGCCGACCCCACCGCGCTCAAGCGGCAGCACGTCGAAGACGATGTCCTCGAAGACGAGCCGTTCGCGAAACGGCGCTCAGCCCCGGCATCGCCCGCACGCCCGCACTCCAGATTGCTCATGTCTCCGCGTGCCCCCGCATCTGCGAGCAGCACGAGCACGAGCCCCGACGTCCGCCCTCGGCCTCTGCTCACTGGCACGATCGCCAGCCGCACCGGCCCTGCGCTCGCCCAGGTGCGCGCCGCCTTTGCGTCCGTGGGCGTGAGCGAGAGCGGCGACAGTGTCCCTGTCCCCCGCATGTCTCCTCCCAAGCCGTAAACACGCTGACATCGGTGTCGGCGCCAGCGCCGGCGGCGCGGCGGCGCGGACGGCGGAAGCCACACCCGGCGCTTGGTCCGGTCGCTTCCTTTTCGGAGTAACAAGACATCTGACTGCCTGCCCTGTCCCCTCCGGTCTTCGCCGTCAGCTTCTGCCGCCCCTGACGATACCGTGACGGGGATGACCGTCTGCACGACGCTTGCCCCCATCCCATTGCATCCCCCCGCTCTCTGTGTCTCCTTTTCCTGTCTCCGACCTCTCCACTTGCATGACCGCCCAGCCCGCGATGGTCCCAACAACCCATACTCTAGCCAATGACAGCCCACGCCCCGTGTGTCTCTTTTGTCCGATTCTCACCAATCTCGTCTCCCAGCTTGCCCCGTTTCCACAACCCAACCACATTTTTTCCAAGTTTTCCCTGCCCATCCATCCATGCCCCAGTTGTTGTTGCTCCGTACTCTACCACCCATACCCCCCACTCTCGCACAATTCCCCGGAGCACCAGCAGTTCTGTAGTCACCATGCATCGCTGGCTCCTACCACCTGGCCGTCCGTGCGCGTCACGCAGCCAGCAGCGCATGAAACGTCCTCCTGCCATGGCGCGCCGCGCGCCCCAGTCGTCGCTCGCAGGCAAGGGGAGAAACAGCCCGAGCCGGAGGACCAACGTGGGGATACTGCACACATTGGTGCCGACGCCCCCCGGCGCCGCAGGAGGAACAGGAGCAGGAACAGGAGCAGGTGAGGTGCGCGAGACTGGCGAAACAGGTTAAACCTCGCGTTTCTCCGTCTGCTGCCGCCCCAGTGACGCCTCCCACCGCACCCACACCCGGCTGGCTGAGAAGCACTGGACAGGGGCAGGCACGCGAGAGTGAGCAGGTGCCCACGCAGCAGCAGTCAGGTGCCAGAGTTCGGCAGAGTGCCGCCGGCGACAGCGCGCGCCATCGGCCATGTCCGCCGCGAGCGCCGCGCCGATAGGCTGCCCCTTGCGGCCCGGCGCCACCGCGAGCGCCAGGAGACCGCCAGGAGCGACGAGCCAGGAGCGACGAGCCAGGAACCCCCACTCTGCTGTTGCGCGCTCTGCGCGTGATTCTCAATTGCGCGAAGGGCGCCCGCCACTTGGGATCGAGCGGGGCCGGGTATATACGGATATACTGCACCGTCACGAGCGGGCGAGGAGCCTCGGCCTGCGTCGGGGATGGCCGACAGGTCATCATGGGCTGCTGCGTGCGTGCTGGCGTGCATGTGTGCGTGCGCGCTCCTGGTCATCTGGCGACTGATTGGGTACCCCGCCCACGCTTGCTCTCTCGTTCACGGCGCGAGGGACAGCCGAGCACGAGCGGAGTGGGGTCCGCGAGTACCTACTGCCCGTCCTGTCCTGGAGCATCGTCGTCATGACATTGCGCCCGGACCTCGACGTCACGCGGGCGGGCGGACGTGGGCGGAGGCGGAGGCGGGGGCAAGGTGTGGCACCGGCGCCGTTCCGGATGTCGGACCCAGCCCGGGCCCGAATAACGATAATGTACTTCTGCAGTGCAGTGTCTCTCGGGAGCGGCCGGACTCGTCGCGTCATTGATGGTCTAGGGGTACTAATACATAATGTCAGTATCTGGATTGGTGCTATAGGTATTGGTATATCGGTCGGTGACGCGTCTTCTCTTCTATGCGCCGCCGCTTCGGCACGGACCGGACCGCCCGGCCTAATGTTTGCTCACACTGTCGGCACGTTTTGTCACACCGCGAGCCACAAGCCGCAAGTCGGAGGCTGTGAGCCGTGAGCCGGTACCCGGCTCACCGACCACGCCACAACCTGCCACCGGCCACTGCTGGTGCTTGGTGCTGCTCGAGAAGTTACAAGTCTAGGATGCCTTGCGCGACGCCCCACTCGAGCGCCGCCTCGACGGCCCACTCGCCCACGCGCTCCCAGCGCCCGTCGGCGCCCCACGCGCGCAGCGCAGCCGTCACACTCGACGCATTCACCCCTCCGCCGCCGCCTCCGGATCTTGAGGTTGCGTTTGTGCTCGTGTTGTAGCTGCTGTTGGCGCTCGAGCTGGCGGCAGCAGCGCGTTCGAGGCGCGACCGGAAAGTTCCGCGCTGCCGGGTCTTGAGGCCGTCCAGGACCGGGACCAACAGGGGCGCAAGCAGCTCGCGTGGCAGGGGAAGGTAGCCGTCGACGTCACTGCTGCGGGCCCCCGGCTGGGGGATCGTAACCTGCACGACGCCGCCTTCGGTGTGCGCCGTGATGATCGCCCACCGTGCCAGGCTCGTCATCTTGCGTATGCGCTCGCTGGTAGACAGCTTGTAGGCGCCTTCGTCCAGGCCGCGGGCGCGCCTGTCCGCCACGAGCAGGGCATCGCGAGGAGTGCTTGTGCCGAGCTTCTTGCGCCGGCGGCGTTCCTTCTCCTCGGTCCGCGCGCGCACATCGACGATACGGGCCGCGAGGTCGGTCAAGGCCGGTACTTCCAGCAGCCGTGCGAGCGTGAAAGGGGCCAAGGCCAGTTCTCCGCCGCTTGACGTCGACGCGGAGGTTGCTGGGAGCTGGAAGGGTTCTGCGGCTCTCGCAGCGCGTTCGGTGCGGGAACGGAACGTGCGTGCTACTGGGGTCTTGTCGGCCTCGGGCTGGCGCAGTGCCATGCGCTCGCGCTCCTCTTTGGACCGGAACGTCGCGCGTGGTGTGGCGTCTTTATCTACGGCCTTTCGAGGTTGAGATGTCACTGTTCCCGTGCCTGTTGCTTGCTTCGACTCGTTCGCTCGTGAGCCGGGGGTAAGCACGCCCGCCTGCTTGGTCGCCTCGTCGTACTCGGGGAACAGGGCCGCAAGGGTAGGTATGCGCTCGGCCTGCAGGATAGAGAAGCTCAAGTTCAGGCTCTGGCTCTGGCCGCGAGGTCCCGCACGTCGCATGCCGCGGACAGTCTCACGCGTCATGTAGTCGAGCACGTAGCGTTTGAACGTGCTGTCGGTGAGGCGAGATGCGGGGAGCACAGCGGGGTCAGGGAGGTCGGGGCCAACATCGTCGTCGTCGTCATCGTCATCGTCGTCGCCTGTGTCCGACGCCACACTTGAGAGCACGGAGCGAGATGGTGATGGGCCCGGCGTCGGCGTTGCCTGTGGCATTGCAAATGGTCGCGAGTACACCTTGCGGTGCAAGGCGCGCACCCGGGCAATGTGGTCATACTCCTCGTCGGGATCAACGACCCCTGCAGTCAGTTGGGACCGTCGGGACAGTGATAACTCACTGATAAACCCCGTGCCGGAACCTTCATCCACCGTCAGTTGGCGGATCCAGTCCCGTCCGCCGCGCGCCCACTCGTGCACCTGGCCCATGACACGCACGGTGTCGCCGACGCGGATGTCCGGACGCACGTAGATATTGACAGACTCGGTCCTTGTGGTTGATACGTCGGCAGCGAGACGCATCCTTCTCCTTTGCGATGCAGATCGAAACGTCTCTCTTTCTCCATGAGCCCCATCGCCTTGTCTTCCCTTCCGCGGTGGCGCAATGTCGAGCTTGGGAAGGCGGACGACGGCGTCGAGTACGCACCACCCGTTGCCTTCGTCCACTTCAGTCAGCTAATGAGTCACAGACCCCAAGCTCACGTGTGACTGTCATTGTAGATTCTTTGTGTTGGACGCCTGCAACCCACGCGACGACCTCGACGACGCGGCAGGGAAAGTGGTCGAGGAGGAAGACATCTGGTTGGTTAGATACGCAGGCCATCGTAACCTACCCCGCATGCAGTGGGAGATGTTGCCATCGCTGTATGCTACAGCACGCAGCTCGATGACATCTGCGACGAAACACCGTGCGACGGCCTGTGGACGGTGCACCCAGGCCTGGAGTGCGGCGAAAGAAGGCAGGCCGGCGAGCGGGTCGGTGGAGGTAGCGGTTGTTTCATCGTACTGTTGATTTAGCTGGATGGTGCCGCGGCCACGAGGGTGATCTAGGAGAGAGTCCGTGATCGTGGTCGTGGTCGTGTCCATGTCACCATGCCGTGTGCGAGTGCAAGAGTGGTGAGCGGCGTGTGTTTAGTGGCGAGAATGACCGAGGTGATGATGGGAGAGATCAAAACAACAACAAACCACAATTCGGAGATGACCTCAACCACCCCCCTCTAAGGGTGGGATCGCGCGGGATCAAAATATTCGGAGTCCATCCTGCTGCCCGCTCGCCGGCGACGTAGTACTCGATAACCTCGACATGCAATGACCCGAGATCCAAGGCTCTTCTCTCCCTCCCCCCACGACACCACTGGCAATGTCCAGACCACACTCCCTCCTCAACGCCTTCCGCACGGCGTTCCCCCGCCGCCCCATCTCGGGCGCTGCCCCGCGCTTCGGCGCCGGCCCCTCGTCTGGCACCGGCTTCACCTTCGGCAGCCGCGCCTCGGGTTTCGGCTCGCGCTTCGGCTCCGCTCGCCATGCGTCTACTGATGGCCTGCACACTGCCTCGCTGCGCAACACCCTCCTCCGCCCCATCACGCTCATTCTCATGATTGCGCCTATCCTCACAGGATACCTCGGCGTGTGGCAGGTCCAGCGCTTGAAGTGGAAGGTAGCGCTCATCGAGGAGGTCGACCGTAACCTCGCCAAGGACCCGATGGCTCTCCCTGCTAACATCAAGTGCGTGCACCGAGGCCGTGCAACTGGAAAGACCTACTAACCCTAGCCTCTCTGCTCTTCCCGACTTTGCTTTCCGCCGTGTGCTCATCAAGGGCCGCTTCACCGGTCCTCCGATTCTCCAGGGCCCCCAGACCCGTGAGGGTGTCGCCGGCTACCACCTGATCCAGCCGTTTGACCGCTCCGACGAGGGCGGATCGACTATCCTTGTCAACCGCGGCTTTATCAAGACCGCCGAGGGTGACGCGATCCGCACTGGCGCCAAGCCCGTCCCCGGCATGGGCCCCGGTGGCTCGCCTTCCGAGGTTGTCGTTGTCGAGGGCCTTCTCACCAAGGCCGACCCCAACGCCAAGTCGTACTTTACCCCCGAGAACAAGCCTGACGAGAACCGCTGGTACTGGAAGGATGTCCCTGCCATGGCCGAGGACATTGGCGGCGAGGCCAAGAACGTCCAGCCCGTGCTCATCGATGCCATTGACCGTGAGTTGCGAAGGATCTGGCGCCAAACTGACGCTGCAGGCAACGAGACCCCCTCGACCATGCTCATGCGCGCGGGCATCCCTGTCGGCCGCGCCCCGGAGATTGAGCTCCGCAACCAGCACCTGACCTACGCCATCACCTGGTGAGTGCAGCTGATGCCCCTTTTCCAGCTAGCTGATATTCCTCCAGGTTCTCGCTCTTCGCCGCCACCTCGGTCATGCTCGGAATGGTGATTGCCAAGGGCCGCAACAAGAAGCTCGTTATGCCCCAGCGCCGTGCGTTTGACGAGCACAAGCGGTAGTGGAGTGGTGTTGGCGCCGTTGCGGCGACCACTGACACTGTCTCTCTGACGGGTATGAAGTAGAAGAGCAGACGAGCTATCTGTATGCATTATCACCATTCACAACTTGCTTTCTAGGGGATCTCGGGCTCTTGGTTCACGTGAGGACGCAGACACTCGCTAGGAAGGAGGTTGCTCGGAAGCAGAGATTCCATTGCGGCATTGCATCGGTATGGCTTGGTCACGCACAACAAGGGGCCCCTTGTCCCCCCTCTTGCCGCGACACTGGGCTCTCTGCTGCTGCGACCCATGTGTTTTGCGCCGTCCATGACCGGAGAGGAGGTTTCCAGGGGGCCGAAGCATGCAAGAGKGGGKGGGGGGTKGGGGTTCTAGTCCCGAGCCGGCACCTGCGATAATAATGCATCTCGCTCGGCAACAAAACGCTGGGGTGGGTGGGTGGTTAGTGCAGGGAGGGCAGTGGCGGGCGGGGAATTTGCCACTCAAAATGTATTAATCCCACCTGCGTCAGCGTCGTCGCTCTTTTGGCTTCCGTCTCCACTCTTTTGTCTCTCTCCTCATCCCCCCCTCCCTCCCTCCCTCACCACCACTTTCACCTCCCTCACCACCACATCTGGCGACAACCTCCCTCTTACAACCGTCGCCACAATGCTCCTCTCCACTCGAGTGATCAAGTGAGTAACGGGCAGCACCACGTTATCAACAGAAAGCGGTGATTCCCACCGCCCCGCTCTCTCCACCCCGCTATCACCCCATGTCCGGCTCGGCTCCACCAGCGGCCAGCGGCGATATCCACACCACATACCCTGCTGACATTCCAGCATCACAGGCGAGTTCCTGTACCCCGCCTATGCGACGTACAAGAGCCTCGGACGCAGGCCGACAGATCACGCCGAGCTCGAGCGCTGGCTCATGTACTGGTCGGTCGTCGGCGCGTGGACGGCCGCCGAGGGGATTGTAGGATGGTTCCTCGAATGGTGAGCACAAACACACACCACCCGCACTCGTAGGCACCACCCGCAGTGTAGTGTCCCCAGCGCAGCGCATCGCTGGCGAAGAGCAGAGACACGCGGGACCGACGAGCGAGAACGACCCGAGTGACAAGCAGCAGCGAGCAGCCCGCTCAGACGCCGGCTGTGCGCGATCGCACCCAACAGGTGACACCCCCGGTGACCTCACTGCGCTTCTCCGCCACCATTCTTCCTCCCGTCACCCCTCGTTCTCGACACCCCAAACCGAACCCAACGCATTCACACAGCTAACATGCAGGATCCCCCTCTACACAATCTGCAAGACCGTCGTCTTCTTGTACCTCGCCTCGCCCTCGTCGAGCGGCACCCCCTACGTGTACAACACCTTCCTCGCGCCCGTGTTCGCCAACTACGAGCCGGAGATTGATGCCTTCCTCGCCAACCTCCGCGGACGGGCCGGCACTGGTGCGCGCGGCGGCATCGCCTGGCTGTGGGACACAATCCGCAAGACTCTGGGGGTACGTCATGTGCTCTTTATCCGCTAGTACTAGTGCTAACGCTCTGCAGCTTACCCAGGACCAGGCAACACACCTCTCTGGCGCGGCCGGCATCCCCGTCCCGTCCGGCGCCGCGGGCGCGCAGCCTCCGACGCTCGCTGACCCCGCTTCCGGAGCAGTCCAGCAGGCTTACGGTGCTCTTTCGGGACTTGCGGCCCGCTACCTCCCTGGCGCGCTCGCTGCCGTGTCCGCCGTTGCCCAGAACGCCTCTTCGTCTGCCGGCGGCCCCGCCGCAGGCGCCGGTGCGCGCAGCTTCTCCGCCGCGTCCTCGTCGACCACACGCGGCTTCGACCTCACGCCGCCCGCTCCCCCCAAGCCTGTGCCCGTGTCCGCGGCCGGATCTCGCTCGTTCCAGTATGGCGCCGAGGAGGTGTTCGCCGCCAGCATTCGCACAGTCTCCGGCTCCGGCGGCCCGATGCAGAGCCGCACGTCGTCGGATGGCTCCCTATCCGGTTCGCAGTCCGGCAGCAACCTCGCCGCGTCCGGCTTTGCCGAGATCCGTCGCGAGGAGGCCGAGGGCGCAGACGACGCGCCCGCCGTCCGCAGGAGCAGCGCGACCTGGATGCGCTGGTCGACTCCCAAGGACAAGGCAGAGTAGACTTGCGAATCTGAACTGAACTGGAAATCGCGAATGTATTCAATGCAGACAGGCAATGGCAATCAATGGCAACTGGAACGACCGGCCCGAAACCGGACCTGGTCCGATATGGCTAGACTACTGCGGGCGTTGCGCTTCAACTGCGTACTCCGTATACATGTTTGTAGTCGAAATGTATGAGTAGCATCGGGGTGACCATTGGTATGGAACGTTCACAACTAGGTATTGATTTGGGCTGGGGCCGCTGTCATAATAACGCTTGCCTGCTTTGCCCCTTCTCAGTCGAGCGTCTTGCGGCTGAGCACGTTGCGGATCTCGCGGCGCTGCTGGAGCCACTGCGGGAAGTCGACCTCGTCGGGCTGGAGGCCCTTCTCCTTTGTCTCGAGCAAAAAGTTGGCGAGCACAATGATCGCGCCATCTGTGAGTGTGAGCTTTCGTGCTGAGCTAGGCCAAGTCTGTACTCACAGCGGTACAGATAGTTGATTGCCTGGTGGAGCAGCACCTTGTGCTTGGAGGACCCGGCGTCCATCGCGTCGACCTTGAGCTTGAAGTCGTACACGGCCTTGCGCAGGTTCTGCACGCCCTCCATCTGGTTGATAACCTTGTCTGTAATGCGCTTGGCCTCTGGGAAAGTTAGGGGCGCAGCGCAAAGAGAGTAACTTACGCTTTCCGTGGCTCAGCACTGTGACCAGCTGCAGGATCGTCTTGTACTCGCCGTCGAGGAACTGGGTCGCGTCGTGCATCTCGACGCCCTCCTCCTTCTCCTCTTCCTCGTGATCCTCCTCATCCTCCAGCGCCATGTTGCCGTCCAGGATCGTTGCGATCATGCAGGCGGTAATCATACCCGTCGTCGTACGGCCACGGCCCATCTGACAGTTGAACACAAAGTCGTAGCCCTCGCGCAGGCCACGAGCAACGCGCCGCACAATCGTCTGGAGGGCCGCAGGGAGCGGCGCCTGTTCATCCGTCTGGAACAAGTTAAACTATGATCGTCGTCGCAACTTACAATGGCAATACGCAGATAGTCGACCTGGTACGACTCGTCGATGACGCGCTGGTAGAGCTCCTTTGGCGTGAGGACTTCATCCTCGTCGACCTCCTCCCAGATGGGAACAATCTCAAAGGTTCCCGGCTTGGTCTCCATCTCGTCGTGCAGCAGCAGCTTGCCGCCGTGGCAGCGAATCTCCTTGAGGACCTCGTCCTTGAGCTGCACCTCCATCCGCTCAACGACAGCTGCAGTCACTCCAGTCGTTCTGCTCCGTTAGCACAGCGACACGCGCAGCTACGCACTCGATGTTAGTCACAGGCTTGTCAAAAAGGCGAAGCACGTGGGGTCGCGAGTTGATGTACTGTCTGTTAGATTCATATACAGCCGAGATATCTCACAAGGACCGGCTCCTGCAATTGTCAGCACAGGTTCCCCAACGGAGCAGTAAACTCACTTCACGCAGCGATGTCCACATGATCTTCCTGGGGCCGTTGGCTTGGCCGCCCATCTTGATCATCGCGCTACGCAGGCCCTCCGAGTTCGGCATGCCTGTTCCATAGACGTAGTGGTCCACTTCCTTGGTGGGATCGGCGAGCGGCACGCCCTCAAGCAGCAGGGGGACGCGGCGGTAGTTTGCAGCGCCCTCCACGCGCTCAGGAAGGCTCTGCTTCTGGAGACCGGGGAAGAAGTCCGACTTGAGGATCGTCTGGGCCGAGAGAATGGCTCCAGAACGCGCAGCGACGACCTGCGACACTTCGTCCTCTAGGGCCATACCGGTTGCGGGATCGGCACGCTCAAGCGGCGTGAGGCCAGCGAGGCCGCCCTGGAGCAGCTCTTTCTCCAGAGTCTTGAACACGGGACGGTGCTTGACAAAGGACTCGAAGCTGAACGCACCCTCCTCGTCGGGCTTGGTGTCGTCCAGGTACGCCTGGAAGACCAGGAGGTGGAAGTAGCGGAGCAGATGGTGCATGCCTGCAGGTTAGTTTAGCGGAACGGACCGGACAACTTACCCTTCTCAATGTTACGTTGCTTGGACTCGGGAGAGGGAGCCTCCTGAGCCCGGTCGCGAAAGTTCTCAATGGCGTCGCGAAGGTTAAAGGCAGCCGAGGTGCGGTCAATGGCCTCGTCAACGACACGCTTGACCTCGAGGCCGTTACGGATAACACGGAGACACGAGTTGATAATCTGCCAGCTGGTTCGGGAAGAGCCGTCGTTTGCAAGGCGCTTGCGTGAGGCCGCACGGCGGGGAGTCGTAGGCACCTGTGTATTCTGGCGGTTTTCCTTGAGCCAGCGCTGAATAAGCCAGACGATCGCAGCAGTGTTGGAGCTACGGCCGCGACCCAGCTGGTCGTTGAGGATAATGGCAGTCTGATCCATGTCAATGCCCATGCACAGGTCGAGGAGCTGGGTGATGTCGTGGAACTGGGTGGTTAGAAGCAGCAAGTGACAGCATCACCTACGTCTGGAGAAGACTCTGAGGTAATCGGAACACGCTCAAAGGTAAGGCCGACGTCTGTAGACGCCGTCGAGATGTCGTCCATGACCTCGCGCAACGATTCGACGTCCTCCTTGTTGACCTTCTCCCAGACGGGCACGACATGGCCGTCGGTCGCCTCGGTGTGGAGGAGAACACTGCCGCCAAAGGCGGACAGCTCCGCCACGACGTCGCTCTTGAGGCGCTCCTCGAGCACCTCGATACGGGCAGAAGAGACACCCGTGTAGTCGCGCATGTTGCGCAGGGCAACTGCGTCTCGGCGGAGACAGTAGGGCGCACCTGGGGGTAAGACAATCGTACACGTATTACTCACCGTTGATCATGACAAGCGGCTCCTCACGCAGACAGACCCACACCACATTGTTCACATCCGGCGAGCGGTCTTTGACAATCTCGAGAATCGACGCAACGGCCTCCTGTGTGGGCTGTCCAGTCGCGTAGATGGTGGTGTTGGCAACCTGGCGGAAACCGATAGCTCCGCGGATACCGTCTGTCGAGGCCGCTGTATCAGCCACCCAGAGGTCGCGCTTAAGAAGGGTCCTGTTCGTCAGACATGATCGAGCCCTTTCCACCTACGAGGTACGCAGCATGATTCCACTGCGGTTCTTGACGACGTGTTCGGCCCATTCGTCACCGAGGACCTTGCCGCCTTCAAGTTCATTCTCGCCACGGTCAAGGGTGCGCCTGTCGCCGAGGTCCAGAGAACGGGAGATGACGCTGAGGTCGTTGGCAGGCGAGAAGGCAAACAGGCGATCACCCCAGCGGCGGCGGAGGACCTTGATCTGGCTGAATAGGTCAGAACTGTCCAAACTTGGTACCTACTTCCAGATCTCAGGCCGGGCCTTGAGCCACGAGGAGAAGGTGGTGCCGGAACTCATGCCTTGCGCTCCCTCGACATACGCCGCAAAGACGATGAGGTCAAAGTACTGCTCGAGCGAGCGTACAGCCTTGTCCAGGTGCGACTGGCCCTTCTTGTCATCACGCGACGTAACGCTGTACTTGATACGGTGCTCGATGACGTTCTCGCGAAGGTTGACTACGGCGTCGCAGTTGTCGATGATAGTGTCCACGAGCTGCTTGATCTCGCGTCCGTGGTCCAGGTTTGACAGCAGAGAGAGCACGATCTGGTAATTACCCATGTGGGCACGACGGAGAGAGTCCAGGAGGTTGGGGTGCGAAGAGAGCAGGTCAATCGCAGCAGTTGAACGGCGAGAGGGAAGGTCTGCTCTGTTAGTTGCCGCTTCAGGATCGCAGGTCAACTCACTCATGTCCAGCATGCGGGTTACCTTGAGCAGGCTCTTGTTGAGCTGCTGCTGCTGCGACACCTGTTGGAGCGCATGGAGGGCCTGAGTCTGTGCGGAGGAAGGCGGGGCACCAGGAATGGGCTGCTATCAGTACAGGTCTCCTTATCTACCCACAGTTGCAAATCCAGATCCCGACGCAGCCGGGAATGGGTCCTCGAGGCCCCGCTCAAGATACTGCCCACGACGAACCAGAAGCGCCGCCACCATGGCAAAAGTTGCTGGCGAGTCAGAACGCGTTCAAGGAATATTGCTTACTTCGGACAACACCCATGCCGCAGTTGAAGACCAGCGACGTCGTGAGCGGGTCCGTATCCTGTAGACGTGACACATAGGCATCAAGGTAGTTGTCCTGATGTCAGCTTCCGACAATACGCCTAGCTCACTTCAATAGGCCTGTCGGGTCCAACGGGGATACGCCAGTAGTCAACCCTCCATCCCGCGGAGCGAATGTCATCGTACACCTCCTTGGGGGTGCGGATGGCGCTCTCGTCGACGGATACCCAGGTGGGAACAATCTCACCGCCTGTCACCTCGTCGTGGCAGAGGATGAGGCCGCCGTACCGCTTGGCCTCTTCGAGAATGTCGAGCTTGAGGCGACGCTCAATGTCCTCCAGGTTGGAGGCACGGTCCGAGAGGGACAGGGTATTGAGGGGAGCGGCTGCGTCACGCAGCACGTACGGGCGGCCAGCACTGAATGTTAGTCTTCGAGCCTTCCACGAGTCACTGACATGTAAACTGGAGAGTCAGCGCGATCCTTATCACGTCTTCAATTGGCAGGCACGGCCACGGGACGCCAACAGGAGATGAAACTCACCGAGCGTCTCCTCACGGGTACTGAACCAGATAGTGTGACCTTGCTCGTGCTGAATGGCAAGTGAAGACCTGCGGCGGCCGCCAGTCTCAACGTCGTTCTCCGGCTCTGGCCTCTGGGGCTGGCACGAGAGAAGCGTGAGAATGCTCTTCAAGCCCGGGACGGTTGGCTGCGCGACGCCGTAGACGTTGAGGCCTTCTTCGTTCGGGCCGCGGAAGTTTGGCGCGCCTTGGACGTTGAGGTCAAGATCGAGCGCACGTCCAGTGGGGTAGTGGTCTTCATGTCAGCATATCTCACCCAACAAGCCATTGCGTACCAGTCTTGAGGATGAATCTGGGGGCAGGGTCAGTGAGGCTCGGGACCGCTAGCTCTTTGCCACTCACCCTCGAGCGAGCACACCGCCGTTGCGGCGCTTCACGACACCGTCAGCGCTGAGTCGCAGCTGCTGGATGCGTCCCAGGGTGCGTCCACGCAGGCGCGAAGGTACCATGGACCCAGAGCCCATGCTTGAGGTCTCGCTTTCGCGCCGCGGGGTTCCACCCAAGCCACCCAGAGGGGAGGGGCGGCTCGGGAGGTGCGAGTAGTGGTGAGGTGTGAGGAGGAGGGGGCCGCTGCGGGGAGACGGAGCGGCCGAGGAAGGGGGGGAGGATGGTGTTGGGAGAGGGGGGTCTGACATTGTTTGATGGTGGTGATGAGAGCAAGTGCAAGAGCAAGATCGAGATAGAGGGCAGCGTGGTGTCAACAGCATGCCCCGAGTGGATCGGCATTGTCACCACATGTGGGGTCTCCATTCATTGCCGCTACACCGCGCACGTGGCCGCCCCTCCCCACTCGGCCACTCGTCGACGACGCCGTCGCGACTTGCCTATCACCGGCGGAGATAGACAAACGTTGCAGCGCCAATGCATGTTACAGTTCCTATCACCATCACCGAAAACAGAGACCGTGAACCGGAATGCCAGCCGTCATTGCTCACATTTGCTCCAATCTGCAGCCTCCACTCCCAGCAACACTGCTCCTCCACTCCCAGCAACACTGCAGCCTCCGCTCCACGCCCGAGCTCCATCTCCGATGCCCACGATATTCATCTGCACTAATACCCTGACAAAGATGAATATGAATAGTCAAACATGGTTGTGTTGTTGTGTCCTGGTCCGGCACTCTACTCGGCCTTGACCTCCTCAGCGGCCTCCTCGGGCTTGGCCTCCTCAACTGCGATTGTCAGCACACGCTCCAAGCCGACAGACTCACCCTCCTCCTCCTCGTCAGCCTCAGCGGCGGCGTTCTTCTTCTGCATCTTGGCGACGAGCTTCTCGACGCGCTCAATCTCCGACTTGGTCTTGGACTCCGAGTTGGCCTCGAACCAGGTCTTCTTGGTCTCGAGGTCGGCAACAGTGCGGGCAACGTCGTCCTTGTTGGTGGGAGGGGGGATACCGAACGAGAGGAGGGCCGAGAGGAGGTTCATGGGGAGGTTGATCGCAGCGTCCGAGGTCTCCTTGGGAGTAGCGGCACCCGAACCGTTGGCCGACGCGCCGCCCTTCTTTCCGCCCTTCTTCTTGCCCTTTCCGCTGCCGCCAAAGAAGCCCTCGAGGTCGTCATTCTTCTTCTTGATGGTCATGCCCTGGAAGTCGTCGGTGACCTTGCGGATCTCGAGCTGCTTGACACCGGCAATCTGGGTCTCCTTGGACGAGCCACCTGCGCTGGTCTCGGGGACCTCGCCGACACCGTACTTGCCGGCAAAGTAGTTGATGAGGATGCGGCAGTCCTCAATCTCGGCACCGTAGGCGGGGGCCTTGGCCTCCTCGCGCAGGCGCTCAATCTCCTCGTTGCGGCGGTCGGCCTCCTCCTTGGCCTTCTCGGCCTTGTAGCGCTCCTGGCGAGCCTGGCGGATAGCCTGGACCTTGGCGTAGTACTTGTCCTTGTCGTCGTGGAACTTCTGGTTGATCTCGCGCTTCTTGTTGTAGAGCTCGTCCTGAGGTGTGAGCGGGACCTTTGGCAAGTGCTACTCACCATCTTGGTGGAGAGAGCGGTACGCTCGTCAAAGAGCTTGTTGCGCTCGGCGTACGCCTTGTCGCCCTCGGCGCGGAGCTCGTCCATCTCCTTCTTGAGCGTGTCAAACTTGTCGCTGACCTTCTTGGCCTCGGGGTCGTCGAGCTTCTTCTTGAGCTCCTCGATGAGGGCCTTGTCGGCCGCGATGGCGTCCTCGGACGAACCCGACGACTCGAGAACCTTGCGGGCACGCTTGAGGGTGGTGATCTCCTGGAGGGCCTTCTTCTCGTCAATGAGCTTCATGATGCCCGACTCGACGTTCTTCTCGAGCTGGCTGCGGGGGGGTCAGCGTTGCGTGCGACACGCGGCACTCACCGGATACGCTCCTCGATCTCAGCAACGTTCTTGAAGCCGGTCTTGCCACGCTGAGCCTGGGCGTCCTTGATCTTCTTGTTCATGCTCTCCTGGATCTTCTTGAGCTCGTCAAAGAGCTTGTTGCGCTCAGTCTTGTTCTTGCCCTGCTCGCCACGGAGCGACTCCATCTCAGCCTTGAGCTGCGAGCGGCGGTCGTTGCCAGCGGGGGCCTGCGAAAGAGAGATACGGGAGCGGACAGCGTCCTGAAAAAGTCAGCGTGCGCTACTTTGGTGCCGAAACGCGATGCGATGTGCGTCGGGTTTGAGTTTGTAGGCCGGATCGACACTCTGGTGGATTATCCGTCGCACTGCATGTGCCGACCACCTCCGTGCGTTCAACTCACGAGCTTGGTCTTGATAGCCTGGATCTCCTTGTTGAGGGCATCCTGCTCCTCGTTGTACTTCTGCTGGTCGGGCTTGCCGGTGAACTCGTCGGCGGCGGCAGCGGCCTTGGAGGCGCCGTTGCCGTTAGCCTTGGAGGCGGAAGCGGTGGGCTTTTGGGAAGCAGTGGTAGGGGGCATGTTGGCGACGGGCGGGAAGACCAAGACCGAAGAACGGGAGACAGAGAGACGGGGGGAGGCGGTAGGCGAAGACGGAAACGAGAAGACGTTAAGAGAGATGGAGAGTAGTGATTTGTTGACAAGAGGGTCCAGTCCAGAGCGAGTTGGTTGTAGCGCTGGAACCATCGCTTGCCAGGTCCGCCTGGCTGGGCCCGACTTTCTCAGCCCTGGGTACGTCGTGGGCCCAATGCGGTGCAACCGTGGGAAAGTATGTGGCTGTGGCTCTCTGTCGCATGCGGAACACCTGCACCTGCGCCATGTGGCGCCAGCAGCCTCATGCGGCCCATGCACCCACATGCATGCTTCTTTTCTCATGTTTGGCAAATCACATGATGCATGTTCAGAGCACGTTAATAACGACACGCGCAGCGCGCGATATTGAATACACAAATGGACGAGAAACGAGAGTGGAAGCACGGCTCTTCGGGCTCATCCGCCCGCCAGAACAATGGCGAGAGCGTCGGCAGGGCACTGTGGCGGGTCAGTTTCGATAGCCACACACAGTCGCTACTCACATAAACATCTCCCCACTTTGAGAACATGAACTGGGGCTTCCACTGGAGGCTAGTGTCCGCAAGCACCTCTGCAACAGTTCCCTGGAGGCTTTCCATTGTCATGTAGCTGAGAGTTTGTTAGTACCGTCTGTGGCCAGAGAACCTGTCTCTATACACATCTCTGTAGACGTGACACATAGGCATCAAGGTAGTTGTCCTGATGTCAGCTTCCGACAATACGCCTAGCTCACTTCAATAGGCCTGTCGGGTCCAACGGGGATACGCCAGTAGTCAACCCTCCATCCCGCGGAGCGAATGTCATCGTACACCTCCTTGGGGGTGCGGATGGCGCTCTCGTCGACGGATACCCAGGTGGGAACAATCTCACCGCCTGTC
>PQXP01000641.1:0-10142 GCA_002973495.1 Apiotrichum akiyoshidainum | reverse complement strand
CTCCGCCGCCGGCGCTCTTCTCGTCGCTGGGCTCCAGGATGCCGAGCCCCATGCTGCGCCGCTTGGCGGCGCGCGGGCCGCGCGACGGCGTCGTCGGGATCGCGATCGCGTTGACAACAGCGACGCTATTCGGGTCGCTCATCTCGGCGTCGACAATGCCGCGCTTGGCGCCGATCGGGCCCGTCTGCACTGGCCCGCTGAGGACCTGCGGCGCGTGCGCATCGACCGCTACTGCGAGCGACGGGATGGAAAAGTTGAAGCTCGACGTCGGGACCTGCACCTGGGCTGCGGCGGCGGGGCGACTGCTGCCGGAGCGCTGCAGGCGGAGCGGGGGCGGGGCGAGCGGGCGCGAGACGAGCGGAGAGGCAATGGGCGACGACGAGGGCGGGGGGAAGCGGTCGGCGTGCGGCGGGTCGTGCGCCATGTCCATTACGGTCGCGGGGCGGTGGTCGGCGTCCATCGCGTCGGAGCGGAGGGCCGACAGACTCTCGCGCTCCTTGTCCTTGCTCTCCTTTTCCTTGCCAAAGCCGCGCGGGCGCGCGTCCACGGGCGCAGAGGACGGGCGCGCGGGGGCGAGGTGGCGCTGCTGGGGCGCCAGAGGCATGGGTCGTGTTGCTGCAGCGGCAGGGGGGGCCTCGTCGTCGTCGGCCGCAAAAGCCGCCATTGCCGTCTGATGTCAGCTATTGCTCAAGGGCTGTAACTCACCTGGCGCGCCTCGGTCCAGTCCATCAGTCGCGCGAGCGCGACGGCAGCGTCTTCGCCGGCGGCAATGTCGCTCTGCAGCTTGGAGAGCACGTCGGAGAGCGCCGCAGAGTAGCCGACCTGGTATGCTTGCTGTGGGTCAGCTCACTATCGCAGGTTCTCTTTCCCCCCCTGCAGTGTGTTGTTGGGGCGTGGTGTGTTTCGGGGTGCGGGACATTATCTGTCCCTCTGCTACACACACCCCCTGCGCCGCCACCGGCCCGGGCGGGTGGACGCAAACGCAGCGCAGAGAGCACAGGCAGGGCAGGGGGCGAGCAGTGCACATACCTTGTTGCATGCGAGCGACGACTTGTACAGCGTCGTGATGCTGAGCGCGGCGGCTGGGCGTCAGCAGAGTGCATAGAGTGTTGCGAGTGAATGTGTATGTGTAGGTGCGGGTGCGGGTGCGCGGTGTGTATGTGAAAGATGCGCGCATGCGCGCGCAGACACGGGGGCTGCGGGCCAGACGCCAGTCGTGAGGCAGAGGACAGGTCCTGCCGCCGCTCCGCGCGGCTCGCTCCGCGCCGTGTTCCGTCGCCGCCCCCGCCGCACGCCACGCGCCACGCCCCCGGGCCGCACAACATCCAGCACCTGCTACTTACCCCTAAACTTTTCGCCCATGTCGCGCTCCGCGTCCGCGAGGCCCTGCGGGAGGGACGAGTTGAGCGCCGAGAGGTCCATCCCCGGTCGGCGTGTGTGGGTCGGTGGGTGTGGTGTCGCGGGGGTGAGGGCTGTGGGTGTGCAAGTTGCTGTAGAAGTCGTGGGAGGGGAGGGGGGATAGGATACTGGTGGGGTGCTGGGTGCAGTGTCGATGTGGTCGGTCGTGGGCTGCGGGAACAGGAGCAGTGGAATCGAGAGTGAGAGTGACAGAATGGATGGAATGGGCCTTTGCCGGCAATCTCTTTCCTGCAGAGTGGCGACAGACACACACACACGGCGCGGAAGCAATTTCTTACAGCAACAGCCAGAGCAAAGTTATTATGTAAGAGGAGGGCCCGAATAAAACTTGCCTACTGTTGCCACTGCCACTGCTGCTGCTGCTGCAGTGTTGTGACGTCGTCGTCTTTGTGGCTGTTACAGCAAAGCAATGTTTACGACGGAAGAATAGTGTGGCGCGAACAGCGGTCTTACTGCAGCTGCTGCTTGCACGGCCCGCCCCATCGAGACGCCGAGACGCCGAGACGCCGAGAAACAAGTCTCACAATACAGTCGGCGAGATCATCTCGGCGCGGCTCCCCGGCCTGCCATCTGGCGGCTCGTCCACCAATCTCACACACGCTCCGCTCCGCCCCGCCGAGAGCTCCGACCGACGCCGCCCATACCACTCCCACCACTCCCACCACTCCCACCACTCCCACCACTCCCACCACTGCTCCTGCCCCCACTGCCCCCAGTGCCGTATAACGTTTTACATTTTTTCAACCTGCTGAACCGACACGGGCTTCTACTACAACAAGTTTCGCTCTCGATGTGAGCGGCTTTTGGCAAAGCAACGCAACGCACCGCACCGACCGCACCGCTTACCAGCGGCTCTCGCCCTTCTCCGACGCGGCGTAGACCTTCTGGAGGTCCTCGACGTCGAGCTTGGAGCCGAGGAAGACGGGGCAGCGGCCGTGGATCGAGGTGGGGACGACGTCGAGGATGCGCTGGCGGCCAGTGGTCGCGACACCGCCGGCCTGCTCGGTGAGGAACGCCATGGGGAACGCCTCGTAGAGCATGCGGAGCTTGCCGTCCTTGCTCTTCTTGTCGTCGGGGTAGCCAAAGATGCCTCCGTACAGAAGAGTGCGGTGGACGTCGGCGACCATCGAACCAATGTAACGGGCAGAGTACGGCTTGCCGTTGGCGGGGTACTTGATCGACTCGAGGTACTTGAGGACGGGGGGGTAAAAGTGGAGCGAGTTGCCCTCGTTGAACGAGTAGATCTTGCCGCGCTCGGGGATGCGGATGTCGGGGTGGGTGAGGATAAACTCGCCGAGAGACTCGTCGAGGGTGAAGCCGTCAACACCCTGGCCGGTGGTGAGGACGAGGTTGCACGAGGAGCCGTACCTGGGGGTCAGCACGAAGCGAGCGAGGCGCGCAGCGCCGAGTAGCGAGCAAAGCAAGAACGGGAGGGACGGCAAGTAGGCCAACGAGCTCCAGTGACGACAGCGACAGAGCTCATCCACGTCCCGGAAAGTGGCTGCCATGATTCGCGCAGCTAGCCCAGTCTCCACCCGCTCACCACTACTCACATGGTGTAGCCCGCAGCGACCATCTCCTTGCCGGGACGGAGGGCGTGCTTGACGCCGGGGGTTTCGCCCTCCTCGACCTTGTAGACACCAAAGATGGTGCCGACGTTGACACCGGCGTCAATGTTCGACGAGCCGTCGAGGGGGTCGAAGACGACGCAGCTGGGGTGGTTAGCGTCGCGTATGACGTAGGATGCGAGTCCGTGTGTTTGCTGCTGCTCCGAACGGGAGAGCGCGGGCTGCATAGTGGGTGCGGGGTCGCTTGGGCGACACCGCCCCGGCGGCCCCGGCGGATAAACTGGGCCAATGCCGTGCCGCCCATTGCGTGGGACGCGTCCCTGAGCTGCAGCATGCAGTTGCATGCTGTCGCACACTGAGCGCCAGGGTGCCTCTGCATGCACGGCTCGCTCGCTAACCGCTGCATGCTGCTGGATGGTAGTGCTGGGCCCCAGACAGTGCGCGCTCGGCAGGGCCCGGAAGCCCGGAACTTGGGCGTGCAATTACGAGCGCAAGCCCGAGCCAGGAGCCAGGAGCCAGGACCCGTCAGGACCACGGCCACGACAGGACCTGGAGCAGTGCGGATGGCCGCGGACGGACCCCCTTCGACCCGAAGCCACCGGGGCGACCGGGGCTGGCGCTGTCGGGAACACGACGCACGAGCGTGGGATGCTCTAGCAGGGGGAAAGCCGACGCTTGCTTGCGGGGAAGGCATCCATCCACAGCACCGACCGCGCTCGCTCCCGGACAAGGGCGGGTGCAAGCACCAAGCACCCCGAGGTGCTCCGACGAGCGGCACGGTCTGCACTGTCCGCGCCTGCGCCGCACGGCCGTCCACCACACCACCTGCGTCTGCAGCAGCAAGCCAGGAGCAAAGAGGCGAGCCGGGATGGCGTAGCCGAGTGGGTTGTCACCCTGGCCAATTGCACGTGACGGGCCAGGGACGGAGCGCCGTTGTGATGCAAGAGGAGGTGGTGGTGGTGGTGGTGGTGGTGGTGGGAGCAGTGGGGTGCATGACTTGGAGACGGGCTGCTCGAGACAACAGCAGCAGAGGTAGCCGCTCGCCTCGGGTATCCATCCAGCAGATGCGGATTGCAACGACGTGGTCATGTGGTCCGGGAGAACCACGGACCAGGACCATATGAGCAGCACCCGCAGTACCTGGTGGTCTCTTGACGACTCGAGGCCAGCGCTCCCCCATGCAAAGCAGATACCAAACAAGACAGAAACAACTCACTAGGTGCCCTTGGAGCCCTTGACGATGATGGGGTCGTCAATCTCCTCCGAGACCATTACAGAGACCTTGCCAGAGGCGGAGAGGGCGTTGACCATAATGTCGTTGGAGAGGACGTCGAGCTTCTTCTGGTCCTCGCCCTGGACGTTGGAGGCGCCGGCGAGGCCGACGAGGTTGATGAGGCGGGCCTTGCGGACATTGGAGGCGATGTACTTTGAGGTGACCTGGGGTGTGAGTGGAAGCTAGAGAGTGGTGTGCTTACCTGGATGCCGACGAGGAGGAGGGTGAGGTCTCCCGAGGCAACGTCGCCGAGCTTGTGCTGCTGGTTGAGGATGTGGCGGGTGAGGGTGATGAGGTCGGTGGGGGGAGCTTCAAAGTCCATGGTGGGCGGTGTGATGATGGGGGGTGAGATGGAGAGAGAGAGAGAGAGATGGATGGAGTGGATGGTTGTTGCAATTGAATATACATTATAACAGAGAAAGATAACCCACAGCACGGCACGGCACAGCGCCAAACTGCCTGGCCCCCCACCCACCTCTAGTCTCCCCCCCACAACCCGCGGCCTGGGACAGAGAGACGGATTACGCGGATCAACTGGTGGCTCTCTCTCGGAGCTCCATTCCACCATACAGTCAGTCGGCGACGGATAACCCGGCCCGGGTACACTCGATAACCCATTCACTGTAATTTACTCCCGCCCCGCCCCCCCGGTCCGTGACCTCCCGACACAATCGGTCACTCGGCATTACTCGGAAACCTGCATGTGGGGCGGAATGTGGGGCCACAAGGGAACAAGCGATCATCCGCTCTCTCGCGATCATTGATTATCTACAATCCTCTTGCTTGTGCCGTGGCTGGGATACTCGTCGTCGTCGCCTCTCACTCGCACGCTACTGCTGCTGCTGCGGCTGCTGCTCACTCTCGCCGACATCACTGACCCCATACCCCTCACCCCCTCACTCACCCCGCCAAGAACGCCCATGCACCAGAGATCAATGCACCCCCCCAGCCGCACACCCGGCGCATGCCTCCATGCCATTCCGGGATCCAGCGCGGACATTCCTCCGCCCGCCGGCCCGCGCCTCCGGCTGCATCCCCCAGTATCAGAGCTGCCGAGCGCTGCCGACGTCGTCCGTCGTCGCGTACTGCGCGTCGCACTGTCGCTCAGTAGCTCTACAACTCTGCTTCTGTGCATGTCTCTGCGTGCACGTCTGTGGCTCTGTGGTCGTGGCCGTGGCCGTGGACGCGTGTCTCTGCGATCTGCATGTCCATGTCCGTGTCCGCTCCGTCTCCCGGTCTGTCCCCCGTCTCGGTCTGTCCCCCGTCTCGGTCTGTCCTTGTCTGTCTTGCGTCGACCGCCGATTCGGCCCATGTCCACCGCTCAGCCATCAGCAATCACAATCAGCAATCACAATCAGCAATCAGCAATCAGCACCCAGCGCTCACGCGGCCCGGAGCCGCGCTCGGCATCCCACGCGGCGGACAGAACCAGTCCCCAGAACCAGAACCAGAACCAGAACCAGAACCAGAACCAGAACCAGAACCAGAACCCGGAACCCAGAGCCCGGAACCCCCTCGCTCTCCATGCTCGCACTCGCACGTCGGCTCGCACTCCCGGCGCAGCAGTACTTGCCCGGGAGGACACTGACGCTCTGCCCCCCTTGTCCCCGCCCTGCACCTTGGACCCCCGCTCACCCTGCCTCGGCTCACCGTTCCCGTTCCCGATGCAGCCAGCATGTGCCGACTCTCCGGGCATCGTCCGCGCCGCACGTTACCTCGCCTCTGCACAGTCTGCTGCGGATGAACGCATACATCAGGTCTATAGGGCACATGGGCCGTGGCTTGGGCTTGGGGTTTATGATAGGGGGTATGTCTACAGTCTCTTCTACGGGGAGGGGGATTACTTGCAACAAACAGGGGAATGTCGGCCACGAGGCTAGCGCTTGCGCGCGGCCTCGGCGGCGGCGGTGGCGGTGGCGGCAGCGTTCAGGCTGGGCGAGAGGTCGCCGGCCGGGGCAGCGGCAGCGGCAGCGGCAGCGGCAGCGGGCACCTCGTCGCCGAGCGACTGGCCGACGCGGACCTTGTCTCCGGGCTTGACGTTGAACTGGAAGTCTTTCGGGGCCTCGAAGACAAGCACAATCGTCGAGCCGAGGCGGAAGCCGCCCATCTCCTCGCCGGGGAGCAGGGGCTGGCCCTTGAGGACCGAGGCGTGCGAGTAGACGGCCTCGGTGAACGTGTGCGCGGGGTGCGTCTTCTTGACAGTGTTGGTGCGGAGGGTCGAGTCAAAGTTGATGCGGATCGAGCCGACGTTGGTGGCGCCGACGGGGACCATGGAGAAGAAGCCAGACTTCCAGCGACCAAGCAGCGCGACACGCTCGTTGAGGACAAAGAGGTTGCGCAGGCGGTGGGCAATGTACGGGGAAACGGAAAAGAGGTCGCCGGTAAAGTGGCGGCGGCGCTCGACGACCCACGCGCAGGGCGAGTGGAAGCGGTGGTAGTCTCCGGGGGCGAGGTAGATGACAACAAACATGAGCTTGTGACCGGGGCGGACGTTTCCGACATCGGTCGACGAATCGGTGGCGGCAGACATGGCGGTCATGCCCAGACGGGCGGCAACGTGGGCGTCGTGGGCAAAGTCGGGGTTCTTGCCGGCGACGGACGCGTCGTGCTCGCCGGCATCGTTGTCGCCCTCGGTGCGGTCCTCCTTGAACTCGGCGGCCGAGTCCTTGCCCATGAGCGCGGAAAGCGAGTACGGAATGTCGTTGATCTGGGCAAAGTGCTCGTCGTCGACGACAGTAACCTCGCCGCCGCCAACGGTGGTGGAAGCAGCCTGGCGATCAATAGACATTGGGGCGCCGACGGCGCCGGTCTCGGTACCAAGCAGCGCCTCGAGCGAGTATGTAATGCCCTTGACCTGCTCGACCTTTGAGCCGACAATCGTTCCCAGATGCAAGACCTTTCCATCCGAGGGCGAGACGAGCGGCGAGTCGGCAATGGGACGCATACCCGGTTTGAGTTCACGGTAGAAGAACTCGCCGAGGGACTCGTACTGTTTCAGGTCGCCGGGGGTGCACTCGTCGAGGTTGCAGCCAAAGACCCACGCGTAGAACTTGAAGCCATAGGGACGGAACCAGACGGGAAGAACCAGAGAGTTGAGGTAGCCCCACAGCTGCGACATGCTACGCAGCGGGAGAGCAGCAAAGATACGGACCTGCAGGGTTAGTGTGTGGTACGGTGGTTGCTGGTGGGTGCGTGGGTGGTGGGTGGGGGTAACGGTGGTGGGGAGCGTGGCCGTAGTGGTGGGGAGCTAGGGGGTGAGAAGCAAGGCGCTAGCGCGCCTCGCACCAATAGTCCCCACGAACAGGTCGATCGCGAGCACGGCGGTTTTGGTGACCACCTCGGCCGCGCGCTCATCGATCACGCGACCCGAAACGGCGACGACAACGAACTGGAAACTGGAAATTCCTCGAGTGCGTCCTGAGACATGACACTTGAGCAGCTTGAACCGTCACACGACCCTTTCGACGACGAGCGCGCGGGGCGCGGGTACTCACCTGCCAAGGACCGCCGATAGCGGGCTTGACCACGGCGCCTCCCTCGCGCTGGGAGACGACTTCGGGCTCGGCGGCGGAGCGCTGCTTACGGTACTGAACGGCGACGAGCACGAGGGCGCCGAGGACCATGGGGATGGGATACCATTTTGTCGGGGTGGACCATGCGCGCTCGATCTTGCCTGCCCAGTAAGATACCATCCCACATCAGGTGTTGGGGGGGGAGGGAGAAGAGCAAAGTGGTGGAGAGTGGAGAGGAGAGGAGGATAAAGTAGGATGCAGAGGGAGGTGGGAGTGCGGTTGTGGCAGGAAGCAGCAGGGGTAGTGACGAGACGACACACGACACCGTGGCACACCCACCACACGATGCTGGACGACTTTTGGGTGGGTGGTACCCAACGGGCAGGTATAGCGTGGCGGCTGTCCCAGGACCAGTAGACCCCGTAGACCAGTCACAGCGCGTAGAGCGCACGGCGGCGGCGGCGTCCTGTGCCCGCGCCTCCTTTGTCCCTTGTATCGTTCGACACTGGCAGGCAGGCAGGCTGGCGGGCAGGCAAGTCGGCTCAATTGGGTACAACGGGTGGAACAGATGCTTTGCCTGCCTGGGTGCACCCACCCACCGGCACTGTCGAAAAATCGAATCCCGCACACGACACAAATGAACCACAGACGGCGACTCACTCCTAAACCCGTCCTTGCGGGGCTTCTCGCCGTCGACATTGTCCTTGGGGTTCGGGGGGCGCGACGAAGTGGCATTGCAGCGCACGAGCTGCGGCATGACAGCGGTCGGGCGGGCGCGGACGCGGAGGAGCAGGCTCGGGCCCATGGGTCCAGGCGCGGGCACTGCGACTACCGAGACCGCGGCGCCGGCTCCGCGCGAGTACGGGCGGCGGACGGCTGCCTTGAGGGCTGCGAGCCTCACGCGCGTCGTCGAGAGCCGCAGAGAGGCGAGCATGGGGTGGGTGGGAGGGTGTAGAGGGGGGGAGTTGTTGTGGAGTGTGGTGAGCGAGCGAGCGAGTAGAGCGATGGAGGATGTGAGCAACAGCCCGGCAGAGTGAGAGAGCCAGGCAGCAGCGCCCAGGGAAAGGAACGTGGATTTTTTGTGTGGCACCGCCGTGCCTGGCCTTTGGTGGGACCTCCACCTTGACGGAGAATGTTGTTGACATCACCCACCTGCCATCCACCACCATCACCATGCCCCCCAACCAAGCAGGCATCATCGCATACCTTCGCAGAAAGTACCCCCACCCAGAGCCTGACCCAGTAAGTACGCAACACTCCCACAGAGCTAACCCCACAGGACTGGGTCGCCGAATGCATCGCGGCGCTCGTCGCAAACGGCCAGGCCGCGACCCCGCAAGAGGTCGAGGAGCAGTACCTGCACTCGGACCTCGGAGCAAGCACGCGCGCGTCCGCCGGCGCCGGCATCCCGATACCGCAAAACGACGAGCCGCGCGAGCTGCACGGCACGGTGCTCTTCCCCACGCGCACGCTCGTGCAGGTCCACTCGCTCGCCGAGGTCGGCGCGTCCGCCTTTTCCCTCAAGACGACGCTCGAGCAGCGCAGGGACATTCTGTCGGGCAAGACGCGCATCCGGCGGCTGGAAGACGAGGAGGACGCAGACCAGGGAGCGGCGCCCGCGCAGGGGGACAAGGCGCCGCCCCCGTACGCCCGCGGCATGCTCGCCATGGACGTGTCGGACGGCCGCACCGCCCTGCGCGCGATGGAGTACCGCCGCATCGCGGGCCTCGCGCTCGGAGAGACGTCGCTGGGCATCAAGGTGAGTATCAGCTGCTGTCCGAGGCCGAAGCTGGTCGACCGTCGCGATGGGCCAGCCGAGAGGGACCATCCTAGACCTTGCTTCGTCCTTGCCCCCTTCCTGGCGCTGACACCCAGCTCGTCCTGCACAACGTCCGCTGTCTCCGCGGAACCCGTGAGCTACTCTTAACCTGATGCAGCTGACCCCAGTCCTGCTCGCGCCCGAAAACTGCACAGTCGCAGGCGGCGCCATCGCCGCGCTCGCCGAGACGCAGGCCGCGGCCTTTATCGCGTCCCTCGAGGCAAGAATAGAGTGCGTAGCGAGCGTGGCGAGTAGGACGTCATGCGCTCCTCTTCTGCTGCATGGCTTTTGGACGTGGCTGACAGCAGCGCGGCAAAGAACGGCACTGCAGGCGGCGCACCGGCAGCAGCACCGGCACCGCGGCGGAGGGCACCGCGGCGCGCCGCCGCCGCCGCTGCAGATGGTGACGACGACGACGAGGCCGCACCGCGCCCGAAACGGACACGCGCTCCGCGCGCCAAAGCGCCAGCGGCCCGGCCGGCAGCGACCGCACCAGCGAGGTCTGGCGCCGCTGCGCGCCCGACGGCTGCAGCGCCAGCGGCAGACCCCGC
>PQXP01000418.1:0-22137 GCA_002973495.1 Apiotrichum akiyoshidainum | reverse complement strand
CCGCCACCAGGCCGCCGTGCGCGCCGCCGCCGAGCAGCAGGCCGCGCTTATAGCCGCCGCGCGCCGCGAGAAGGCTATACGCACCGTGCTCGAGCGCGAGCGTGAGCGCGAAGAGGCCCTCGCCGCTGCCCTCGAGCAGCGCCGCCGCGAGGAGGTCCTGGCCGCCATCCACGCCGAGCGCGCCCGCCAGGCCAACGCCGCCCGCGCTTACCAGGCCGCCATCGAGCAGTACCGCGCCCAGTACCGCCAGGCGCAGGCCGAGGAGCAGCGCCAGCAGCAGATCAAGGCCCAGCAGCAGGCGCACGCCCGCCAGTGCCAGCAGCGCCGCCTCCAGCTCCAGCAGCAGCAGAAGGCCCAGCAGCAGGCCCAGCAGCAGGTCGCCTTCGCCAAGGCCCAGGCCCAGGCCCAGGCCGACGCCCGCGCTCGCGCCAACGGATGCGCCGCCGCCAGCTGCTGCAAGCGCACCGTCCCCGCCGTCCCGACCATTCCCGCCGTCGCCAAGCCCGAGCTCCCCATCCCCGCCCCCGCCCCCAAGTCCCAGGCCGCCACTGTCAAGGACGAGGAGGAGGAGGAGATTGACCTCGCCGGTATCAACTCGCTTCTTGGCTCGCTCTTCGGTTTCCACGTCGCGCAGGAGGACCTCGCTGCTCTCCGCGCCGAACAGGAGCTCGAGACCAAGACTGAGGACAAGCCCGCCCAGGCCCCCGCCGAGACCCCCGCCGCCGAGACCCCCGCCGCTGCTGACGCCAAGCCCGAGCCTGATGTTACCGACAAGGTCACTCGGGATCTCGAGGCCTTTGCTGAAGCTGCCAAGACTGTTGACGCGAACGGAACGGCCAACGGCCACGCTGACACCACCGACGACACTGATGACCCTGCCGACACCCCCCTCGACGGCGATGCTCCTGAGGTTGTCCCCATTGTTTCGCCCTCGGACAATGTCCGCAAGGACCTCAAGCTCCCCGCCGAGCTTAATCAGCTCCTGAACGCGTTCCTCGGCCTCCAGGTCGACCCCGCCGCTGAAGGCGAGGAGGCCCACGGTCACGGCAAGGTTGTTGGCGACGCAGTCATCAACCTCAACGACATCCTCGGTCGCTACGGCCTTGAGTTCGTCCCCGACGAGGTCGAGGTTGTTGAGCCCGAGCCTGAGGCCGCCACCGCCGAGAACACCAAGTCTGAGCCCGAGGTTGAGCTCCCCGAGGAGACCCAGGCCAATGGCTACACCGTCTCCGCTGCCGAGCCCGAGATCCAGTCGCTCCCGGAGACTCCTGGGGAGTCTGCCAGCGCTTCCCCCGAGTGTGTCACCAGCGACCACATCCGCGAGTTCAAGTCTGTCCCCGTCGTCAACATTGCCGAGGCTCCCGAGTTCCCTGCCGCGCCGTTCACATCCACCCTTGACCACCACAGCAACATTCCTCCCCACCTCCGCGACATTCTCGCCAACGTCGAGTCGGCGATGAACTCGCTCAACGAGGAGGAGGACGCGGCTCCCTGCGCCGAGGACAACTGTGCCTGCGACGCTGAGACCCAGGCCGCCTGCAACTCTGGCACTCCCTGCGCCGAGCCGTGCCGCGCCAACGGCAAGAAGCGTGTGCTCAACCGCAAGCGCCGCCACCCCCGCGACCGCAAGCCCCGCCTGCAGACCGAGGAGGCCGAGGCCGCTGCTGCCGAGGACACCCCCGAGCGCGCCGCTGCCTTTGCCAAGCTCGACGACATCGAGGCGCGCCTCCAGACCCTCCTGTCCTCCTTCACTTTCCCTGCCAACCTCGGCTTTGCCGCCTCGACCCCGGACCGCACCCAGCCTCCTCTCCTCTTCAATCGCATCAACTCGCCGTACCACGCCCAGGCTCACGATCTCCTGCAGCTCATCCTCGCTGCGGACGGCGTGCAGTCTGAGGGCGACCGCGCGATCCGCCGCCGCAGGAAGGAGCTCGTGTCCAAGATTGAACTCGCGCTCGGCGACCTCGAGGCCCGCCGCGACGCGCGCTGGGAGGAGGTCCGCGAGCGCCGCGAGCGTGGCGAGTCGGACGACGACGAGCAGGAGACCTCCTCCACCGAGATCACTGACTCTGAGCCCGAGGTCGAGGGCTTTGAGCTCATCTAAAACGCGGGGCAGAGAGTTGAGAGCATTTCAGAGGAGCGCCACAAGCACATCGACTAGTATAGAATACAAGACCACCAGAATACAAAGACCACGAGACGCGTAGAAGTACAGCAATACACAGTATAGCCTTTGTAGTATTCGCAGCAGTTATGACATCCATCCACTCTACACATGCGCTGCGCAGTGGACAGCACAGCCATCTTTCAAAGCAACGATACGAGCAAGTCCTGACGCGCCTGCAATTAACGAACCTACTCGGCCTGATGATGACGCGGGGCGCGATCAAGCATCATTCCATTTACACAACTGGGGCCGCCGGCAGTGGTACGGTACGTGTCGTCATGTTGGGTCAGAATGGGCACAGGTGGGTGATCGGCCCTGTTCTCCACGACCCCAGAGCGGACCGATCGCGACCGCATGGCGTGTGGTGCACCGTGAGGCAGTGGCAGTGGTAGTAACCGGTAGCTGGTAGGGAGCAGCAACATGTGGGAGAGTCGGGGACAAGGCAGATACGTGGAGCCCGCAACCAGGAACATGTGATGTGGGTTATATGAGGCGAGCCTCGTGGACGCCGACGCCGACGCCAACTGCGAACGAGCCAAGGCCCGACTGATGCAGAGTCCACCCGGAACCTGAGCCCGGCTGAGCTGTTGCACTGGGACCTCGCTTCCTTATCGAAGTGCAGAGTGGATACATCACCATCCGCCGTGTCCGGACGTCTGGGCCCCGTGACAACGGACCTCGGCTGTGGCGACGGCCCACCTTCGGCAGATGGACGTGGGCCTACCGGCGTGCCCACCGAGCGACGGAGCACTGATCCGCATTCGCTCAAGCCACGCATCCTGGCGATGATGCATGCCGCTGTTCGCTTCGCAGCCACGAGGCCTCCCGGAAGTCCGGAATACTAAACTCCGGAGACTGCGCTTATAAGATGCCAGTTATCGCAGCGAGACGCCAAGACACCGAGAATACCTACTGCCAAACATGACCGCCGCACTCGACCTTTCCATTCCCACAGAGCACTTTGCCGCCGTCGCGGACCACGTCGTGAGTCGCCGGGTCGCACCTGGAGGAGCGGGCTGACAGGCAAACAGGGCGACTACCCCGCGGTGCGTAGCATGCCTACCCCGCAGCCCGAGTCGCTGCCGCCGGGAACTGCGCTCGTGCGCCTCGTGTACTCTGGCGTCTGCCACTCGGACGTCGTGCTGGGCCTCGGCGTCGGTACCCACCGCCCGGTCGAGCCCGTGATCAGCGGTCACGAGGGTGTCGGCTACGTCGTCGCGGTCGGCCAGCACGTTCGCACCGGCGCGCCCCCGGCGGTCGGCGACCGTGTCGGCGTCAAGTTTATCGCGGACAGCTGCAATGCGTGCGACTCATGTGTCGTTGCAGCCGAGGAGGCGTGCGTTGCTGTGAGTGCGGTGGTAGCTGGAGTGGCGCTGACCTGCAGCCGCACATTAGTGGCGTGACCCGCGACGGCACCTGTAAGCGATCCGTTCTGGTTCCCGCTGACATGCAGTCCAGCAGTTTATTGTCGCGGCGACTCAGCACCTTGTTTCCATCCCCGACAGCGTCCCGTTCGAGCAGGCGGCGCCGGTTCTCTGCGCGGGCGTGACGACGTACAAGGCGCTCCTGAACGCCAACCTCAAGGCCGGCGACTGGGTTGTGATCCCCGGTGCGGGCGGCGGACTGGGCCACCTGGCGGTGCAGTACGCGCTCGCGATGAACTGCCGCGTGGTCGGCGTCGACACGGGCGCGGACAAGGAGGCGCTCCTCCAGTCGTACGGCACGCACGCGTGGGTCGACTTCAAGACCGAGAAGGACATTGTCGGCCGCATTCGCGACATCACGGGCGGCGGCGCCAAGGCCGCAGTCGTGACAGCCGGCACGGGCGCGCCGTACAAGACGGCGCTCGCGTACCTCGGCCCGCGTGGCACGCTCGTCTGCGTCGGCCTGCCCAAGGACGACCCGTTCCCGGTCGACGCGGCCGACATGGTCGTCGGCAACCAGCGCATCGTCGGATCCATGGTCGGCAACCGCGCAGACGTCAAGCAGGCGCTCGAGTTTGTCGCGCTCGGAAAGGTCAAGGTGCAGGTCCAGGTCCGCCGGTTTGGCGAGATTGCGGACATTTACCGCGAGCTCGAGGCTGCAAAGGTGAGAGCAGAATCGGGGACTGCGCTGACTCTAGATCTCGGGCCGTGTGGTCATCGACCTGAACACGGTGTAGGAGCAGGATGACGGGGGCGAGTTGAGCGTGTCAGTGGATGTACAAATGCACAATAATAGGCCCAGAGATGTACTGTAGTGTTCGAGCTGTCTGTGCACCAGGATGCAGTTAGTCTCAGTGGGAACATGTGGACGCACCGTAGGCAGCGCGGGGGTTGGTCAAGGTCAGTGCCACCTCCCCGGTCCCTCTCCGCTTCCTTGCCGGGGTACAACTTTTCTCTCTTCTCGGACAGTCGTACCCGCCGCAGCGAAGATGGACTCTACTCTGGAATCGAAGCATCTCGGCGAGGCACGTTGGCATGCGCCGTGATCAACGGAGGATGACAACGGCGCTAGGGACGGTGCTGAGGACGCCGACAGCAGCCCGCTCACGCGTTTCATCGGCAGCGGCGGTGGCGAAATGACGTATGTAGCCGGCTCCGAAACCCGTCAACACCTGAAGACACACTCATCCTCGCCCGCTTCACTGCTTTCAACACTACATCTCTCAACTTTTGACTGCAAACCATCAACCAGCACAACCCTCACCAGACAGAGCTCGATGTCCGGGCCCTCTCTCGCTCCCGAAAAGCTCGTCGAGCTTGAGGCGCGACGCGAGGCACTGCGCGAGCTCTTGGTCCTAAACCCTGTGCGCAACTCGGCGACGGCCCTCGGTCTCCCCCCGCAGTGCGGCAGCCTGCGCCCGCTGACACAGCTCTGGCTCGCGAGCCGTGTTGACCGTTCACCAGAGGGCGTGTCCCGCTGGGCGGACGAGGCGGGACAGCGGTCACTGGCGCTTGCGCTGCGACGGGAGCGAAGGGCGCGCGTCGCTGCCGGCGAGGACGAATCTGCCGTCCTCGCTGAGCAGCGCACCTACCTCCTGAACGAGTGTGAGGCCGAGTTTGCCGTCCAGACCGCAGCAGTAGCAACGAAGAACGCACGCTGGTGGAACCGCATCAACCCGTTTTACACGCCTGAACAGCCCGTGGGCGTCGAGTTTGACGAGGATGCCCTTTCCAACACCATTGTGCCGATCGACGAGGCGTTCATCATCGACCTGAACGCCCGATCTCGGACTCCTGTGCCATTCTCAGCTACCAACGTGGGCATTCAGCTTCAGATCATCGGGGCGCTTGTACCCCGCATCGCGGGCCTCGCATGGCGCTACCCCGGCACTGCGGTGTGGACCAGCGGCTACCTTGTGGGACTCGTTGCTGCTGGAATCATCCCCTCTGCCGCGTGAGTTCCTCTTGGCCTATCGTCCGTCTAACATGCAGTCTTTGGGCAAGGGCCAACCTCCTCAACCTCGTGGAAGCTGCACTAGGTGGCAAGCCGGCAACGATGGAAGTGGCCCTCCGTGCTGGCGGAATTGCGACAGCCCTGTTCGTCAGCGATGTGTTGCTAGATGACCTGCAGTCACGGTCTACTTCCATTCTGAGTGTGAGTAGTGATACGCCTACTGAATCTAACATGCAGAACGTTTTATCTATCGCTATGCGCCGCGTCTATGTCTCCGCCAAGTTGGACCTTGCTCAACACCCTGACCCAGACCCCGTGCAGCAGTCGGTGGTCACGGCAGCGAGCATCATCACAGGACAAGGTGAACTCGATGACTTTGAGAACCCGCTGCCACACGACCCGTGGGCGATGGTGTCGCTCATTGGCGATACGCTGGCGACTGCTGTCAATGTTGGTGCGCAGCTCGGCATGCTGTTTGGCCTCCTCGGGGCGCAAGACGGCGGGGTCGCAGGAATGTTCAGCCGCGACAATGTCTTTTTAGTTTCTCTCTCGCTTGCCCCGATAGCGCTCTCCCACCTCCACAATTGGCTGTACGAAAAGATCACTTGCCCGAAAAAGGACACACCGGAAAAGTCCAAGCAACGCATGCTCCAAAAGACAGTGGATCAGCTCATCAACACCGACAGCGCCCGCAACGAACTCGTCCTCTTTGGGCTCAAGGACTGGACTCTGCGGACCTGGGACAATCTGCAGCTGACAAAGGACCCCGAGTGGGATCAAGAACAAACCCATGAGCTGTCGCTTTCCATGTTCCGCTATGGTGCCGACGAGTTTATCAAAAATGCGTTCTACGTAGGTGACTGTCTCGTCCGAGCTGACGGCAGATTCTCCTCGCCACACATGCCATCAAGACGAACCTCTCCCTGGGAAGCATCCACATCCACCAGGAGATTGGTTCAAGTATCTTTTACACTATCAAGGCTCTCAGGAGGCGGCTTTCAGGCGCCTACCAGGCGTCGTTCCTGTTTGCAGGATTCTTTGCCGCTGCGGACGGCGCTGAGACGGTGCGGGCACTGCAGGACTTTGAAAGGCACCGCGTCAAGGGAGGCATGCGCATCGAGGCGCGCGGCCWCACGTACCAGTACCCCCAGGCCGATGCACCGGTCCTGAAAGGCATCGACCTCGTGATTGAGCCGGGAGAGTCGCTCGCTGTTGTGGGCTTTAACGGCAGCGGCAAGACGACGCTCGTCAAGACTCTGCTCGGCCTCAACAACCACACCGGCGACGTGCTCATCAACGGCCGCGACATTACGCAGTACCGACCCGAGACTGTCCACGCCCGCATGTCGTGTCTGTTCCAAGATTACGAGAGGTATTGGCTGCCGGTGCGCGACAGTGTCGGATTGGGCGACACCGCGCGCATGGCCGACAACGCTGCTATCAACCTAGCCATCGACCGCGCTGGTGCGCAGGGCATACGCAGCTCGCTGGGCCTCGACGCTTGGATTTCAATCACCTCGGCGGACCACTCGTCCAAGTTGAAGCCGCAGGAGACCGAGGTGCAGACTTTGGATGTGTCGCCGGAGAAGGAACCAGAGGCTGGGGCCGGCGATGACGCAGTGGCGGGTGTCGAGGATGAGGAAGGCATTATCGAGGTCGGCGGCGCGGCGACTCCCAGTCCGGGCCCGTTCACGTGCAGCGGTCTTTCCGGAGGCCAGTGGCAGCGCATTGCCCTCGCGCGCGCGTTTATGCGTTCCGACAGCGCCGACCTCATTGTTTTCGACGAGCCGTCGGCGTCGCTCGACCCGCGCGCCGAGGCTGAGCTCTTTGACCGCATCCACTCGCTCTCGCACATGGGCACGGGTGCGACGACGATATTCATCTCGCACCGATTCAACACGGTCCGCCGCGCGGACAAGATTGCCTTTGTGGACAAGGGAGTGAGTGTTGTGCTGGCGCTCCCTGCTGACAGAAGCGTATCGTCGAGTATGGAAGCCACGCGCAGCTCATGCAGCTACGCGGACAGTATTTCGAGTGCTTTGAGCTGCAGCGCCGGGGATTCGAGTCGGATGAAGAGGAGGCGCCAGCGACGCCGCAAGCCGCCATAGAGTGATCATCAGAGGAGGTATAAAGCTGTGATTAGTGACCTGTGATTGAGCAGTTCTAACGATGTAAATGAATAGCTACGCAACTGGATTAGGTTACGTTTACATCAAACATCAGCAGAGAGTGTGGTGTTAGTGTCAGTTTAGATGGCACGATTCTTCACTTCTTCACAGCCGAGGTGGACCGGCGACTGGGTAGCCTGCCCCGACTCTCCTGTCCTCTGCTTTTTGCGCATCCTCCTTCACAACAGGAGCACACGTTGCATTTAAACCCCATTCCATCCGGGTCCGTCTTAGAGCTTCTTCTTCATCTCCACGCAGATCTCCTTGATGTTGTCCATCGTGAGGTCCTGTGTGTGTAAGCATGAGAATCGGCAGTGTGCAGAGCAGTAGGGAGCGGCACTGGGGTGCAGTCGTCCCAGTTCCAGTGCTCTCCATTGGACAAACCTTCTGGACTGCAGGCGTCAGCGATGCTCAACTTGCACGACTTTGCTACGAGATCGAAAACAGCCGAGTACTCACCGGGCCAGCCGACGACGAGACCGCTCTCGTTCGTGGACAGCACCTTAGGGATCATGTGGAAGTGGACGTGGTCAACCTCCTGTGAACGCAGTTAGCAATCTGGAGACGAGGGCATTCGAAGGGACAGCGGATGTGGAGCGCAGACGACATGCCACCTGGGATCCTGCGAATGCCAATTCACGAGCCACGTACCTGGTGGGCGATGCGGCCGTTGTTCTGGAGAACGTTAAAGTCCTTGGCGCCGGCGGCAAGGGCGAGCTTCTTGACGGCAGGGAGAATGTCGGCCATCTGGTCGTCGGGGAGGTCGGTGAGCTTCTCGGCGTGGTCTGCAGTCAGTAGTGTCGCTACTCGGCTTTCTTCTAGACTGCCGCAGCCGCTACGCACACTTGGGGATGACGAGGCAGTGGCCCTTGGCGATGGGGCCAATGTCCATGAACGCGAGGATGGTCTCGGTCTCGATGAGCTTGAAGCAAGGGATCTCGCCTGCTGTTAGTCCACCCTGCCTCCTGCTGCCTCCCACCCTTGATGATCTTGCAGAAGATGCACCTGCTGTCAGTACGCTCCAGCGGCGGTCCACCTACGAAGCAAGCGAGGTGGCCATGGTTGCTGTTGTTTGGTGGCTGTGAGGTAGAGTGGGTAGTCGAGAGACCGCAACTGAATGCTCAATGAGGTCATTGGACGTCGTTGGTGGGAAGGAGGAGGGACGTGACAACGCCACGTCATTTTTAGGCGTACACTAGCACCACTCCACCTCCACTTGACCTCCACTTTCTGATGTCGGAGGCGGAAAGCTGGAGTGCAACATCGGGGCCTCAATAGCCGGGGGAGATATGCATGCAACGAGGTATTTGCAGAATGTGAGAGTGCACCACGGCCTGTGTAGCAGAGGAAGAATGGTTCGGTGCAGACGGGAAAGCTGGGTGGTCCAAATTTGACGAGACCACATCAGGGCCAATGTGGCACCCCTCACCACCAGCATTCATCTTCAGATGCTGCTGTGCAGCGTTCAGAGGGTCAGAGCTGCCAGCAACAAAGAAAAAAAGATGATATAGATAGTGGCTATTCTGCGTGTGCAAAAGTCAGGATGCATGTCATGAGAAACGCCTCAGACATCGCCTGATGTCCCCACCAGGTCACATCCCTACTCCTCGCACTCCTCGCACTCCCCAACCCTCCTTCGATTTCTCTCGACCCTCCAGAGCTCCAAGAACACTGCAGAGGGCCCAAAAAGGAAGGATAAACCACCTACGGGGATCGAACCCGCGATCTTGCCCTCATCTCTCGGCACTCGCTTCGGAGCGGAGAAGATAGGAAAGGCACGCCGTACCACTTGGCCAAGGCGGCTTCACGTCCTATTCGGGGCGGCCACCATCGGCGGCGGCTGTCAGAGACAATAGGGAGCGAGGGAGCTTTACGGAAGACGACAATTGAAGGTGGAGGGTACGTAGGAGTACAGACGGCCGACACTTAGTGGTGCCGAGTATGGTGAAGCAACTATGAAGCAACTATACTCGGCACCACTGAGAGTCCGCCTTTCTACCCCTCGCCGACCCAGCCCGCTCCCTCCGAGCGTTCTCCCTCCCAGCCCTATTCTTTCCACCCCTCTCCTCCTAGGGCTTCCCCCCGCACCTGCTGCCCTCCATCCCGTATTCCGAGACCAAACGTGACGGGATGAAATAAAAAATACGAACCCAGTGCGGGGATCGAACCCGCGATCTTGCCCTTTATGGAACTCGAATTGAGTGTCCTAGGAAAGGCACGCCGTACCGCTGGGCCAACCGGGCTTCGTTGCTTTCCTGGGGCGGCCTTGCACCACGTCTCGGAGGGTTTCGGAGAGACGTCTGCGCGCCTAGACGGCGGAGGATGGGTTGGAGCGGGTTGGAGCGGGCGGTTCTCGGTCCCCGAGGGGCGGAGGTGGATTTTCGGGTGTGTCGGTCATCGCCGACTCGGGGTTGTCTGGCAGGCGGGGAGTGTTGTCCTGTTGCTCAGTCGGGTCTGTGGCGGTGGATGCGGAGGGCGGGGATGGAGGCCTGTCATTTCCTAGGCACTTTACTCGCTCGAGTGTGTTTGTGGGGTTCTACTATCTCCGCGTAAGGTTACTGGGCGTTTGTGAGATTGTCATGCCCTGGTTCTAGTGTATGACAACTGCTGACACAAACATTCCCACCGCACCACTCTCCCATTCGCATGTCGGCCCTACACAAACAGCACCCGCCCCTGCATACACGTCCGCATAAATCACACTACACGTACTGCACAGATGCATCTCAAGCGACCAAAAGACGCCAGTACCACAGACACGACGCAAAACTCCACAGCAGAAACGGTGGAAATACGGGGAAAATACCGGAAAAAAAAAAGAAATCTTGCCGCCTTTGACATGGCCAAGGTGAGCGTGCACTGGAATGCATCTTCAAGATCATGTAGAGGGTCGCGACACGGAACGGCGATAGTGAGGGCAGGGCTGCAACAGTGCAGTCTGGGTGCCACGGGCGGGTAGAGGATAACGTATTAGAAGGTATGGATATTGAGATTGGCCAGAATGCGGGGAAGCATGGGGTACGGTGCGAGGGAGCCAGGGAAACTATGTGCCCTGGCTGCTGATCTGGGCCACAGGGTGCGAGACGAGCCTCGCAGCACATTTGCTTCCGCTGCAAGGCGACTTCAATTGCCACTCTGCGAAGTCGTCGGCCACACTACTGCATGCTCACGATACCAGAGAGCGATATACCAGAGGGGGGGGGGGGGGGGGACTTCACTTAAGCTCCGGTTGGGGCCGAAGGCGATGCAGGCAACAGCTTGAGCAGCCGTGTAGACACCACTGTGAGGAGGCAAGTCTCCAGCGCCCCCTTGATGCGGATGCCGCACGCCACGGGAGCAGCGGGGGGAGGGATGCAGTTTCCACCAAATGAGAGAGCTTGCGGAGCAATCAGCCGCCGCAGAACAGGGTCTTTGCCACTCCTTGCGGGTGCGCTCACTGCCCACGTCCTGATTGCACCAGCGGAACAACGCTGGCATATGCATAGTGCTGCTTCGTACGGCAGCCGGGAGCAGAGGAAGCGAACAACCAGAGCGAGTGGGAATGCAAGGACAGAGGTGGCTCACGCCGCTCCTTGTGACTTGTCAGAGTCGACTGGAGCACCACGAGCCCGGCGCGTCATGGCGTCCATCTCACGGGCGGCTTGGCTGGAAAAAAACAGAAACAGCAAGCCGCCATTTCCAGAAGCGTGTGGATACAGCGAGTAGGGCCAACGGAACGGGCCACTCGTTCCGTCAATCCTCTGACAGGCCTTGACAGTGGCGCCGGCGGCACCCGCGCGGCCCCACCGTCGCTTGATGCTCCCCGATTCCGCAAATCAGGTGCACGGGTCTGTCCCTGCTGAGAGATATGCACTCGAGTGAGCATTCGTTCTTGTGCAAGCTGCTGGAAGATGGCAGAATCGACTGTCAAGACTCGCAGCCACGCGATGTCATGGCGTGGCGCCATGGTCGGGTGTGCCGGAAGCAGCAAGTTAAAACGTCCAGGTCGACCGTCTCCTGTCCCGTCCCTATACGATGGGACGCAGGACATTCATCTCTAACCTTCGGGGGGCGGGTGAGCACGACGCTAACTACTATTATTGATGCATGAAAGCGAGACAGAGATGAGTGTGGCGACGGGCGGGCTGTCTGCTACTCGCCCCTTCTGCAACGAGAAAGAATAGAGCGCCTCCGGCTGACTCAGTTGGGAACATAATGAGAAATGCTGCCTGCCCGGCAGCCTGGCCGCCGCCAGTGAATGGCCCTCAATGGCAATAGAATACAGGAGCGCCGTGTGATGAATGCACTCTCGGTTGCACCCTTTCCCACTCCATTCGTGCCACTGCATCACCTGCACTGACATTACGCTGCAAGGCCCCGCTAGCTCTCCGGGAGACGGATGGATCAGGGCAGCGCCGGGCGGCCGACTCCGGACTCTATTCAGTCACACGCGGGCTCGGAACTAGAACGCCAGCCTCCTCTATAGGAACAGCAGTGACGTCGAAGGAGAGGAACAGTGCTGCGCATGTTCCATGGTGAGTGCCCAGGAGGCCAGGAGCCGGCGCCTGCCCCCACTATCCCAGGTGGAGGCTGGAGGCAGACCCACTCGCTCCGGGGCAGGTGAATGGTGAATCCGTCCACGGCCAGTAGCGTGAGAATGGCGTTCGTTGCCCCGCTTGTTCCATGTGTTCCATGGCAGCTACCCGATCGCGCAGACCCCGATCGCGATCTGCAGCACTCGATGCTCTGAGTGGCGGGGTGACACTGGTGCTGTTGCTCTTGTACTCTGCATCTTTCCATCCGCACGGTTCGATCAGATGCATGTCGCGTCTGCATCGCATGCAGAAGCAGTCTGGGTACCTCTGATATCCAGGTCCCACCGCCTGCATCAGGGCGAAGGGCCAGATGCGAGCAGATGGGAATACGTGTCGCAGAAGCGGCGACTCCGACGCAAGATACGCGCACGATACAGTCCTGTCACGTGAATCGGCGGGGGCCACCATCCTCCTCCTTCCCACTGCCGCCGGCGCATCAGTAGGTCAAGCCCGGTTGCCCCAGGTGATGCTCCTGGAGACGGCCGAGGGGGCTGCGACGCACCTGGGGCTGTATCTGGAGTCGCACGACCATGGCCCGGACAGTGTCAGATTCGACGAGCGGCTGAACTCCACAACTCCAGATCTCGGGCATGCGGCCAGTGCGGTCAGTGTCGAGGATAGACTGATGTCAGTAGTCAGTGACGCACGGGGCAGCTGAGCCCTGGCGCGACCTTCTGCGGTCATGAGCTGGCGAGCTGGGAGGTTGTGGTTGAACCAAAGCGCGTCTGGAAATGGCTGTCGCGGTGGAGGAACCAAACAAGCACCTCTCCATATACACACGCCCCCCTTGAGCTCCAAGTCACGTGCTACTCGCAGGTGGTGGCATGGTGGCAGCGGACAAGCTGGGGAGGACGGCGGGCGTGCAGACAAACAAGTACTCTTACTGTGTGGATGGAAAACTCGCCGAAACAGTGACGGAATACGCACGCGGCGAGTGGTAGTGACGATGACGGCCTGCTGCTGCAAGTGTTGTCTCCTGGGGCAGCCTCCCTGGTCGCGCAGGGCAGATGATGAGGACTGAGCGAGTCGTGACGAGCTCCACGCTCTCAGTTGTTGGGCCCTACAAGCGAGCAGGTTAGGATTCAATGCGCAGGCACTGCGCCATGCATCATTGGCCATTTCCAGGACTCTTGAGCTGACGACGCTCGTCGCCCTGCCTCTGCCGATGTGCGCACACGACCTTGTTCTAGAACTCCCTGCGAGAAGACTGTCACCATCACCTGCTCCATCCCCTGCCTCGTCTCCCTTGCCCCCCCCCCGACAGCCCCGGAGTCTGCAGCGTGGGAAGCACCCCCGAACCCCGGAATGTCCCATGTTGGCCGCAGTATCGCATCCGAGGAATGACGCACCGTTCGGAGCAGGTGGAGTGGACCGATCGCAGCACGTACGTCAGTAGCTTTTGTGTTGGGCGAAGAGCTAAGATCCATTCCGTCATGCTGGTGCCTTCTTGGAGCACGCATGCCAGGCCTAAACGTGGCGAGTGGCGGCAACCTCAAGTGACGCTGATAAGCCTTCCGTCCCAGCGGAACGAGAACGGCAGCTGGTATGCATAGTGGAGTGAGTGCAGGGGCGCGTGCAGCATGCTTCTGATATCCTGGACAGCGGACAGCACCGCCAGGCTGGTGTTTTCTGTTGCGATCCAAGCCCAGAGCCATCGCGCTCGCGCGCTGCAAGCGCCTGCACCTCGTCGCCGGGGCTGGTGGCGGGGGTCAGCAGGACAGAAAACAGCAGCAGCAGCGATAACGCCATCCAGCCGTCGGTCCCGGCAGCAGCCCTCAGCCCCAACCCTCCGGTGGGCTGCAGTGCGCGGGGCCGAGAAGCACAGGCACGATAGGGCGGGGGCACTGCCTGCGCACGCACGCACGCACGCACACTCCTGAACATCCGAGTGGCAGGGGCTGGGGTGTGGCGTTGGCGCTGGCGGTGGGCAGTGGGCTGGGCGGTGGAATTCTGGGGCAAGGACGCGGACGCACTGACATGGGCGTCGCTACCGCCGCATGCGCGGAGGAATGTGCGCCATGATGACCGGTACAGCCCCGCGACGCCGTGCTTCGGTCTGGTGAAGCGCTGCTGACGACAAGGCAGGAGACCCGCGGCCGCGGTGCACTCGCACATCAGCTGAGCCTGTGGCCGGTCGTCGCGGAGCAACGGGGTGGGGCTGTCTCGGAGGAATGGGGACAGGAGGGGGCAGCTGATGGAGAGCAAGTGGGGTCGACGGAGTATTGGGGCGGAACGCTGAGGGAATCGAGAAGATTCTCGCTGCTCCTCGCTTATGAGGCGATGTGGGGGAGGAGCGTGGGCCACCTCCGTCGACGCCGTTTGCTGTGATGGTTCTTGAGAATCATCCTCAGGGAGGGCAAGTAACCTGTGTTTAACAGTGCCCACATTACTCTCATGGTGGACAGCTCGTGGAAGGTGGTTCGTGTCGGTACGACCAGGAGCCGGCGCTGCAATGAAGCCTGGGAAGCCGGAACATGACTCGGAGCCCGATCGTTTCCATATTCCATAGAGTGGTGACTGACTATGTTTGACATTCTAATCATGACTCTGACTCTGATTCTGACACTTCATTGACCCAGCACGGTGGGCTGACATTTGGCAAGGCTTTGCTTGCTTGCGACCTGGCCAGAATTCGTCCACGACCGTCGGCCCTCTTCAAATCGCCGCCACGGGGCTCAAACAAGCACCGTGCATGTCTGGTGGCTGACAGTGAGACGCCGATACAGCAGAACTCGCGCAGAGAATGCGGATATGCGGTATAAGCGGGGACGCGGGGACGCTGCACGTTCCGAGAGCGCTTTCCGAGAGCCCGCTGTCGGCCACCCCATTGTCGCTCTACTTGTGTCACTGATCTACGCCGTTCTCATAGCGCTCCTGCCCGCGCCGCCAGCGCCCGTGCTGAGGGGTACCTGGGAGGGAAGAGGACCCCTCCTCTTAATCCACATCTGAGGAGCACGAGCAAGAGTGGCACAATATTGCTGATGTGAGACATTGAGGGTAAGCATATGAGGATCAGCGGGCGGTCTCGGTTGAAGATCAGTCTACAGGTCTCACTTACTCTGCTCCCTGTCAGTGTTCTCTCGACAAGAGACAACAAGAGGGGCAGCAATACCCTTTGTGGCAGCACTTCCTACCTGACCTAATGTTCCTCGGCGGAGATGGTACGACCACCACAAATCGATCAAGCACCTGCGAGCTGGAGAGACGAGCCACGCCTAGAACGCTCTCGCAGTCTTCACCATCTCACAGATGCCACTTGAGGCCTCGAGACCTCGCTCGAGCCCTCGAGAGTAGCTGCACAGCGCAGCCTGAAGAGCGATTCTCCAGCACAAATGACATGGATGCATGTAAGAGAAGTCACGTGATTGACGTCTCCACTATTGTTGACTCGAGTAGTTACATTCCAACTCATCCCTCTCTCTCTCTCTCTCTCTCTCTCTCTCTCTCTCTCTATCTATCTCTCTCTCTGTTCAGAGCTCCTGTGGGCTCTTGTTCGAAAAGCACAGGGCATTCCGGGTCAGGTATCGACACCTCCTTTGTCGCAATCCTGCGCCACCACAACAAGACGGAGACGCACGACACCTCCCGTTCATCCGAACCACGCCGAGTCGTAATCATGGCGACCCCAGCACCACCTCCAAACAACGTGACCCTCCGCCCGGCCGTCCCCGCCGACGCGCCCGCAATAGCGCACGTCCAAGACACCTCGTGGCGGGAGACATATACGGGCCTCATTGCCGCGCACATTCTCGCCGAGCGGACACCAGCGGCGCTCACCGCGCGGTGGGAGCGCAACCTCGCAGACAACAAGGGCAGCTCGATCGTCGCCGAGCTCGATGGCGCCGTGGTCGGCTTTACAGGATCCGGCCCAGCCCGCGCGCCCGATGACGGGGATCCGCCGCTCGAGCTGTGGGGCCTGTATGTCCTCGACTCGGCCGGCCGGTGGGGCATCGGCACCGCGCTCCTGCGCGCGGCTGTCGGCGAGCGCGCCGACGCGTACCTCGACGTCCTGGTCGGCAACACGCGCGCGATCGCGTTCTATGAGAAGATGGGATTCAGGCGGCAGGGCAGCACGAGGTTTGCGCATGGGCTTGTAGATGACGAGGGGCAGCCTGTCGGCGAGTGGCGGATGGTGAGGCGGTCACACTAGAGTCATGTATCTAATGCGCCATGTGCGGTCGGTGAAAGGGTGTACTCTCGTCACTGGACGCTGGATGGACGGCGTTTCAGGATCTGCGTGCGTGTCGCACGAGCGTTGCGAGACACTCGAAGAGCGCCTCGGTGCTCAACACAGGGAAGCGTTCAGGCAATCGAGCACGGCGTACATGCCGAGTGCGGAACAGAATAAGAGCAAGGAGCGATCCCTCTGCAGGACCGGCTCCGAGACACCACGCTCCCTGTCCTGCCCCCAAGTCTGAGCGCTGGAGAAGAAGAAAACGGTCAGGCGTGTGCACTTTTGTCAGGTGTGCATGCGGGCCGTGTACGACGCCTCGCCCACTACCCCAAGGCGACAATCACACGGGCGCCGCTCATCCAAATCGCGAGCAATGAAACCTCCCACGGGCCTCCGCGTGTCCGTCCGCTGGCCGTCTTCTCCGCCCCTTCGTCTGGATACCGATGTCCGATATCTTTCCGACATCTCGCTCTCGGACTTGTTGGCTGCACGGAGGCGTGCGTCGTACAGGCTGGTTGTGGCGGCGAGCCACAGTTGGAGCGGGCAGAACAGAGTACGCAGCATGCTACTGTTGGGCGCCTGCCTGTCGCTGCGGCCCTTCTGTGCCCTTCAGTGAAATCAGTTGCATGGGGGGTTTTATCAGGTTGACTGCCACATGCACATAAGAACGGGAAGGAGAGTGCAATGAGCTAAGGGACCAAAGAGGAAAGAGACAGATGAAGAAATAGTGTCGGATGTGGCAGTTAGAAAATACAATAAAATAGGCAGAAAATACATTATAAAATACGCGTGCTGGACAGTGCCGCTTGACAAGTTTCGGCACCCGTCGAACACTACTGGAGCGTGGCGGTGGAAGGGGTGTCGCGCCTCGCTCCCATATCAACTCAGTCGGACAGCGGCATCGAGAGGAGACGTCGTGGGAACACACATTCACTCCTCTGGCCCGCAGACCCGTCATCGCAGTGATCTCCTGCCCTTGGCTCGGCATCGCCCCGGTATGTGGCGACGGCGAGTGTTGCGAGTCTTGTTCCTGGCCATACCATTATCGAGTGATCCCACGCTGCCCAGCCAGCAGGCGATGGGCAAAGGTACACGGCTGCGAGTTTTCCGTCCACGATCCGCCACAGTCTGCAACCAACCTGCGGCCCAGAGCCAAGTGTCAACCGGCAGCGGCATTGACAGGCTACGCCAATCACAGCACAAGCCGCCGCCAAGCGTATGTCTCAGCCTCCAAGTGTCCGAGGTGACGCGGTGACGCGGCGGCGACGGAGCCTTGGGAATTCTCAAGGCTCGAAGCCTCTTCCGGCTGATTTCCCAGCCCCCTGGACGCGTCATTCGGCGCGGCGCCCAGCTGGTGTCATGAGCCACCGGTCGTTCTGCGACGTGGGGTGGGAAGTGGAAGTGAGAAGTGCAGTCAGAGGTGAGCAGGAGTGCGAGAAAACTGGGCAACGCGGGAGGGGCGTGGCGTTCCAGCCCGGTAAGCGCTGCACTGCACCTCAGCCGCGCGCACTGCCATGCTGAGGGCGGTGTACGGCCAGAGTGGGGCACGCGGCGTATGTAGTGCGGTATTGGGAACTCGTGGGCCGGAAACAAGGAAACGACGACCGACCGCCCGTACGCCAACAGACGTCAGACAGGTACTGCGGGGACATGAGCGGTCCCGCCATTCAGCCGCGCCTGTCTCACTTTGCGCTCTCCCTCTCACGCACCTCGCACGCGCCGTCTGACTCGCCGTCGTTAACCATTCCCACTCTCACTCCCAGTCTCATGCCTATTGTTGTCATTCGCCGCTGTCCCACATTGCCGGCCCCACACTGCCGGCGGGCCACACTCGCCCGTTCTGCGGAGCGCGGCTAGCGGCGGGGGCCGTCGCTGCGATTCGGCGTACCTCAGAGGTCGTAGCGAGGAGCAGCAAGAGGATAGAACGAGTGCTGTGATCAGTCACAGAGCCGAGTAAGAGTAAGAGCAAACGCAAGAGCAGGAGCAAGATAGATCGCAACATTGGGGAAGTGGAGTGCGGAAGAGGTGGTGTGGTTGAAGGCCCCAGTGGAGTGGGTGGATGTTGTGGGGGGGGGGGGGGGGTGATATCCGCGTCGAGCCAATCTCCCCCACTGTGAGAGATGGATCCGAGTGGCAGAACTGTCGGCGACAGCAACCCCACTCGATGCACGCTGCACGTATGCTACACACCGGATGCTCCATGCCGCCACCGTGGCTGCATGCACGCCATGACCCGCCCGCCGCCATGTCCATGATCCATGGACCGCGGCCATGACGTTGGGTGCTGCCATGTTCCGCACAATCCCCGGCTGGCGCCTCGGGTATCACCTCGGCTCTTGCTCTGCCCTCCAATCGCAATCGCGGCCAAGAGACGTCTGCTCCTTTTTTCGATTTCTCCTGTGCGTGCTGTATTTCCTTCCACCCACCGCTCGCCGTTGCCCCGCCCCGCCCCGCGTGCATTTCTCCGCGTGCCCCGCCCATGTGCCCGCGGCTATGCATACCCGCAGGCAATGTCGTCGCGGCCGCCTGACTGGCTGCGCCGCTGGAGCGCTCCAACCGTTGGCTCGCTCGCTTCCAGTGGCGCGTCGGATCTCGGTCGCTACGGCCGTCCCTCGCGGCCCTCGCGCCCTCGCGGCAGCTCCGCATGCCGTCTCGCCCTCATGCATCATGGCCCCGCACGCACAGGCCCACTCCTGTCCCTTTCGGGAATGAAAACAGCACGTCCGGGCCCAGCGCCCAGCACTGTCCGATACGCGAGGTGGGCGCGGATAGACGAGCGCGCGCCTCAGTCTCCGATTGCAGGCTCGCGCGTCGGGTCCCCGACAGAGGCGACACTGAGATGCATGTCGAGTCGGCGGCTCTCTCCGCCCAGCCGGGAACGGCGTCTGCTCACGTCTGTTGCCCCGCAAGCGACGCAAGTTGGCAGCGGCAAGACAGCGACAGCTGTGGCATCGCTGGACGGCGGACAGCGAGCAAGGTGCCACTGGGACGGATGGGTTAGTCGCTTGCTCTCTTTAGAGTCTGAGTGTGAGGGGCCCAGAGGAACGGCCGGAACGGCTCGGCTGTCCGCGTGTGGGGAGATAGCCGCCACGACGCGTGCTCGTCGTTGGTCGTTCGGTGTTCGGAGTGTCTGATCTCATCTCGTCATTGCTGGATACAGTGCGAGCTGGGTGCCGAATGCCACTCGCTGCTGCTGTCGCCCCCAGAATCGGCGGCCAGAATCGACACACATCTGTGAGTCGTTTGTGTCGATTCTGGGCGGGGCAGCATTTACCTCGTGGTATGCTGGTGGCAGAATCCACACACTCTCTGGCCAGGTCTGTGTCGAATCTGGCCGGCATTCCGCTGCGTCTCCACCAGTCTCCCCTCCCCGGCTGCGGCCAACAGTGGCAGTTGCCCTCAGAATCGACACATTCCCCGCCAAGGATTGTGTCGATTCTGGCCGGCATGCAGCCGCGTCTCCAGCTCTTGCTTACGTATGCAGCCGCGTCGTACACACTTTGAGAAGTGCTTCATAATGCCTACAATCTCTTCATCCTATGCAAGATCCGACTCTTTGTCGTCGTCGTTTTGGTTTGGCTATATAGTGGGGTAGTGGGGTGTGTGTAATAAAACAGTGCTAGACGCCTTGTTCTCTTACATGCCCATGCCCATACCGCCCATACCACCCACTGCGTCGGTCAGTTAAAGCTCACTCTCACTCTCTCTCTCTCGCTCGCTCGCGCAAGAGACTAGAACTCACTTCCAGGCATGGCAGGCATTCCTCCCTTGTTGTCCTCGGGGCTCGAGACAACACAGGCCTCCGAGGTGGTGAGGAGCGAGGCGACACCCGAGGCGTCAACAAGAGCGGTGCGGACGACCTTGAGGGGGTCGAGGATACCGGCGGCGATCATGTCGCGGTACTGCGAGGTGGCGGCGTCGTAGCCCCAGTTGAACTTGTCGGTGGCGACAAACTCGTCCGAGAGGAGGCGGCCGACGACAACCGAACCCTCCTCGCCGGCGTTGTCGACAATGGTGCGGACGGGGCGGCGGATGGCGTTGCGGATGATCGAGACACCGAGCTTCTGGTCAAAGTTGTCGACCTCGATAGTGTCGAGCTGGGCGGAGGCCTTGACGAGGGCGGTTCCACCACCGGGGACGATGCCGCCCTCGACGGCAGCGCGGGTAGCGCAGAGGGCGTCGTCGTAGCGGTCCTTCTTCTCACCGACCTCGACCTCGGACGAGCCACCGACCTTGATGACGGCGACACCACCCGAGAGCTTGGCGAGGCGCTCCTGGAGCTTGGTGCGGTCGTACTCGGAGGTGGTCGAGTCGGCAATGACGCCGCGGATCTGCTCGCAGCGGGCGGCAATGTTGGCCTTGTCGCCCTCACCGTTGAGGATGATGGTGTCCTCCTTGGTGATGGTGACCGAGCCGGTCGAGCCGAACATGTCGGGGGTGGCCTTGTCGAGCTTGATGTCGAGCTCCTCGGTGAAGACGGTGCCGCCGGTGAGGATGGCAATGTCGCCAAGGATCGACTTGCGGTTGTCACCAAAGCCGGGGGCCTTGACGGCAGCAATCGAGAGCTGGCCACGGAGCTTGTTGATGATGATGGCAGCGAGGGCCTCACCGTCAATGTCCTCGGCAATGACGAGGAGGGGGCGGCGGGCCTGGGCGGCAGCCTCGAGCGAGGGGAGAATGTCCTGGAGGGCCGAGATCTTCTTCTCCGAGAGGAGGATGAGGGGGTTCTCGAGCTCGACGCGCTGGTTCTTGGCGTCGGTGATAAAGTAGGGCGAGATGAAGCCGCGGTCGAAGCGCATGCCCTCGGTGATCTCAATCTCGTCCTCGATGGTGCGGCCCTCGCGGACGGTGATGACACCCTCCTTGCCGACCTTCTCCATGGCCTGGGCAATGATGGAGCCGACGTGCTTGTCGCCGTTGGCCGAGATGGTAGCGACCTGGGCAATCTCCTCCGAGGTGGTGATGACGCGCTTGTTGGCCTCGAGGACCTCGAGGACCTTGTCGACGGCCTTCTGGGCACCACGGCGGAGGTCCATGGGGTTGCAGCCAGCGGCAACGTTCTTGACACCCTCAGCGTAGATGGCCGAGGCGAGAACGGTGGCGGTGGTGGTTCCGTCACCGGCAGTGTCGTTGGTCTTGGAGGCAACGTCCTGGACGAGGCTGGGGGTCAGTATGGGCGAGGAAAAAAGCCGACGCTGTCGGAAAAAAAAAAAAGTCCCACGGCTAGCTACTCACCGAGCACCGAGGTTCTCGACGGGGTCCTTGAGGGTGATGGCCTTGGCGACCGAGACACCGTCCTTGGTGATCTTGGGGCCACCGAACGACTGCTCTGGGGCGAGTTAGTAGCTGTCGAAAAAAAAAAAGTGGCAGGGAGATTGTTGCTGGGCGGAAAAAGCGTGCAGCAACGGTTGGAGCTGGCTGTCCACTGCTCGAGTGTTGCTCGAGCTCGCTACGACGTTCTTCTCTACTCACCGATGATGACGGTGCGGCCCTTGGGGCCGAGAGTAGCGGTGACGGCCTTGGCGAGGGTCTCGACGCCCTTGAGCATGCCCTGGCGGGCCTCGTTGCCGAAGATGACGTCCTTGGAGCCCATGTTGCGGCGGGCGGCGACCTGGACGAGGCGGGCGGGGCGGGGGAGAGCGGCGCGGGAACGGGCGAACATGATGGCTGTGGGGG